>VZRX01009734.1:53993-65436 GCA_013398075.1 Notiomystis cincta | reverse complement strand
TATTACTACTACTATTATTATTTAGTGAGATGTAAATTAAAGGACTGTGGCATTAATTAACAGCCATGATATGTTGTTGCTGATAAAAAATGAGGCTTGCCAGAAGGATTTTAAAGAGTTGAGAGTTTTTTTGACAGAATGGCTAAGTAGATAAGAAAAGTAAGAAAGTAAAAGTTTCATGTGAAGATAGATAAGCACCATGCTTCAGAGTTGTGTTGGAAAAGAAAAAAACAAATGAGAGGTTGGAAGGAGTAATATGCTGAGTGTACTTGAATCAGGAAAGTGGGATGGATAATGCCCAGTCCTTCTGTACAAGAGCATAAACTGTGAGAGGAGCTGCTGGAGATCAGCCCTGCAGAACAGGATCTGGGGGTGCTGGTCAGCAGCAGGCTCACTGTGAGCCAGCAGTGAGCCCAGGCAGCAGAGAGGGCAAACTGCATCCTGGGGGCATCAAACACAGCACAGCCACATGGTCAGAGAGAAGATCATCCTGCTGTATTCAGCACTGGTGTGGCCTGAGCTGTGCTGGGCCACTCCATTTGAGAAGGATGTGCTTGCTGGTCCTTGGTTGTGTCCAGAGGAGGCCAATAAAGCTGGTGAAAGGACTAGAAGGCCTGTCCTGTAAGAGTGGCTGGGGACCCTGGACTGGCCTCATTTGCAGAAAAGGAGGCTGATCTCATTGCTCAGATTCCTGAGGAAAGGGAGTGGAGAGGGAGGTGCTTGAGCTCTTTTCTCAAGGATTAGCAGACATGTGGAAATGCTTCAAGATTGCATCAGGGGAGGTTCAGACTTGACAATAAGAAATAATTTTCTGCTAAGAGGGTGATCAAACCTGGAACAGGCTTCCTAGAGTGGTGTTTCATGCTCCATTGTGGTTGTTTTGGCTGGGATAGTGTTAATTTCCTCCATAGCAGCTAGACAGAGTGAGTGCTCCACTCCTCTGGAGGTGGCTGAACACCTGCCTGCCCGTGCAATGTAGTGTATGAATTCCTTGTTTTGCTTTGCTTGCACGGGTGGGTTTTGCTTTACCTCTTAAACCGTCTTTATCTCAACCCATGAGTTGTCTCATTTTTACTCTTCTGATTCTCTCCCCCATCCCACAGCAGGAGAGTGAGTAGGTGTGTTTGGGGTGCTTGGTTGCTGGATGGGGTTAAACCACAACAACCAAGCCTGTCAGTTTTAATATTTTCTCAGCCCAGAGTTGTTCAGGCAGTTGGACTAGAGGATCATTGCAGATTCCATCCAACTAAAATGATTCTGTTCTATTCTATTGCCCATGAGATGGCATTTGACACCCCCTTTCCTCCCACAGATTTATCTCATTTGTTAACAAGTACCTTGTCCTTAAAATGAACCCAAGCTCATTCATTCCCATTTATACTCTTTAGGTTTACTGTGATTTTGGAAAAAAATTTTTATTCAGTCCAGGCAAAATAAGTCCCTAGCAGGACTCTGAATTGGTATTTAAATAATAACAAAAACTTATTTAGGTTCCTAATTATTGTTGTCATTATTTCTGGAAATTATTGACTAGGATTCTATAGCCAGGAGGAAGAAAAAAATTCAAGTATAGAAGGTTTTTGTCATCACATGAGGATCAGAGATAATGAAAATTATATTTTTCTTGCATTAAAACAGAATAAAACAGGTAAGATAAAAGAAAAATCCCTATTACTTTAAGTAAAATATACATACATATTTGAGAGCAAGACAATATCAGAAATTAAATCCTGTACCTTAATAGTCAGATGTATAAGAGAATTGCTTTACACTGTGCTTTTCCCCAATAAAACTGTCTTCAATCCAGTGTCAGAGTAGAAATCTCTCAAAAGGACAAACCAGGCACAAACATTTTTTAAAATAACTAGATGCTTCAGCTTGAAAAGGCTGGTGAGGTCTAACATACCAAAAGTTAGCACAAAATTGTCTTCCTAATAACTATGGTGTGCTTAAGAGACAAAAGGAAGCATTTTTTGCCTTCCTACCATTCCTCAGGACATAGCTGAGTAAGGATTTTACAGACATTGCAGAATAAACTAAAAAAACTCCATTTTGCTCACTCACTTTGTGCTGCTTCAAAACTTGAGGGATAAAAACTTTCAAGAGAGGTATACCTTCTTAAATGTTCACAGGTCTTCAAAAAGTGCACATTAGTGCCCTTAAGGCTAATCTGTTATAGGAACCAAAGTCCCAATGTACAGTGTGAAAATGATGTGTTTACTTTGGACTGATAGATTTGTACTTGAATTCTTAGAGGCTTGTTCACTGCAGACTGCAATGTAATTACATGCAAATTTTAATGTAGTTTAATGCAATAATGCAATTCTTAAACTAGCCCTATTTAAGAAGCAGAGAAAATTGTTAAGGGCTGCAAGATTCTTTCATTTTGCAATCATCCTTTCTATAGCCATGTTAGCCTTCTGTGTAGACAAGTGAATTTGAAAGAGGTAATTTCAGTGCTTTTAAAAAAGTGTGTTCTCTAGTGCCATTATGTGCATTTAAAAGTCATATAAGAGAAAAGAAGAATAAAAGTGCAGAACTCAATTTAAAACTCTCTTGCCATTGTGTTGAAACATGCTGAAGATGGATTGGTCATGATTAAAGGTGAAAGAGTTTTTATCCCTACCAATTAATCACGTATTTAATATAAATTAATCCTTATTTAATGATCTCTGAGTCATTGGAATCAAGTTTGCATAGATACAGATAGATAGACAGATATGTATAATTGGTGCTACAAACCCACAACTTTTATGTGCAAAATGAAGGTCAGAACTAGAGATAGACACAGTTTTATTATTAAAGAGATGCCAGACTCTTTATTGATATACTGCCCAGGGTATTGCTGTGATAGTTTCAGAGTTAAAGCTCTTGGAGAGGTTGATAGAAATGATTCCTTTTCTTGCTTGGAGAGAATGACACACTCTATGCACTGTAAAGACAAACTTTAGGCAGCAACAGAAAGTATTGCCTGCTGAGTCACTCTGTACTCTGCCTCCTGGAGACAATAACTTCTCATTGGGACAGGCACAGCAGTCTGTCCCATGGTCAATCACAGGCAGGAGGAAAAATTAAATAAATAGGAGGCTAGAGGGGAAACGACCTCTTCCTCTGAGTGTTTAGAATAACTTCTCTACAATACATATTTTGCCTACAGCAAGAGAGAGGAAGACATGCCCCAGATTCAGAAAACTACCCACGCTGTTGTGTAATTCTCTGTACACAGCCCTCAATGAACTCAGTCAAAACTATATATTTGTTTTCAGGTACTGCCAAAAGCAGGAGTTTTAGAACTTCCATGAGACAGAGACAGTTAGTCATACATTTCTCTGGCTAATGTTCTGAGTTTAGTCATGAAGGTGCTTTGACTGTGTTCACCCAGGGGTCCTTTCAAGCACTCAGTATCTCTGCTGACATGATGGAGAGAAGCCTATCAATGCTTTCTCCTCATGTTTCCCCCTAAAGAAGATGACTAGACTCCTGGTTTTGTGCCACAAGTTGCATTTTGAGAAAACCAGGGATTGTAGGGTGATCTGTCATGGTTTGGCTGATCTTCAAGTGTCAAAGGGAAAAAGAGAAAGAAATAGAGAGGACTAATTCCTACCTTCAGACACTACTCTGTAGATGACATTCCCTGTCTGTTCCAGGTAGGTCATCTGAAGAAAGAACATTTGTTTTAAGACCTGAACAGAAATGAAGTTAATGGTTCAATTTATTTTTATTTTCCCCAGGGACATTACAAATCCCTCAAGATTACAGACATCAGCTAGAAAAAGTTCCAGAACTATGTTTTAGGCTTGAACTGCTCATGAATCTTGAAAACAGATACTGTGGTTTTAATTCATGTAAAGAATGTGCTTATGATAACCAAAAATAAAGCTGAAAAGTAGAAGCTGCCCACTTAAGTCACAGGTGGAAACCTGAAGCAGTGGAACTGCTGATGGACACATTTCTTTTGTTACTTTCATGGATGGGATAAAAGAAGCCATTTTCCTCACTATTTTTACACCTCCAAAAGCAGTAAGAAAAAAACCCAAACAACAATTTAGCTTTAATTCAGCTTCCCAGAAGATTACATTTCATTCAGCTAGTTTGATTTTGACACAGATATAATTGGTGACTCTGGAGAAATCAGAAGACTAGATATACATGTGATCAACCTATGCATGGCTATCTAACTGAGCAATTAACTAAATGACATGAGAAAGAAAAGGTATGAGTAATATACAAGTAGTGGTTTCATGTTATTTTTTTTTCACATAACTGCTTTTTTTTTTGTACCTGAACCTCCAAGCACACAACTTAAACCAGAAAGAACTAGGAATGTATCATTTTGCCATGAAATAAAATTTGCTTGTACAGCACTTCAATTATTGACACCAAGAAAATGTACAAACTAGTGAGGAATAATCCACTAATTAATTTCCTTCACTTCTACTGCAGAAGCCTTGGTATTTTAAAATATTAGAAGTTTAAAAGCAGAAGATTTGGTATTTTATTTTTTAAAATTTCTTTCTGCCTCCCACCACAGTAAAGTGATATGGAAAACAAGGGAGTATATAACTGTGTACACATTCCCTATCTCATTTAAATTCAACTGTCAAAATGTCAAAAGGGTTTTGAAGAGAAGACTTGTAACCTACATGCTAATGTCTTGCAGTTGCCACATTTGTATGGTGCCACTATTCTAAATGATGCTTATAGGCCCAAGCAATTTTTATGCAGCTCTTTCACTTCACCTATTGTCATTGTTAAGGAAAAAGGAAACTATCTTGGCTAAAGGAAGCCAAATATTAAAAATACCAAATCCCAGTTTGCTATAGGTAATGTCAAAAATTGATGAGAGAATGACATTCAAATCACTCACTCTCTAGTAAAATTGGAAAAAATATCAAACTGTTAAATTAAAACAAAATTATGCTGTTTTCAAATACAGAGTTGAAAGAAGCCTGTCATAACCATGTAAAACATCTACAAATCAACACTAGGTGTTAAGGATACCTTTATCTAACTATGGTCAAATATTTTTACATAATATTTTTCTAAAAAAAAAATTTAAAAATCCATAAACAACAACAATCTATGCAATCTTTCTTCTGTCTGAAAGTCTTCAGAAGTTGATAAAACTTGTCATCATGATAAACTTTGCAAATGTCTGGTCTAAACAGACACTTCTGTACTTGCAAGTAGGATTGTGGAACAATTGGTGAGAGTTTGTCTATTGCCTACTCTGACACAGCAGCAAAACCAGAAAAAGTAGCAAAATCCTTCCAAGACGAAGGAGTACAACATGATTATTTATATCAGAATAAATCAAGCCAGCACTCATCTGCTTTGTTAAGTTTTTTACCTCATCTCATGTCCAAGTTTCAATTTCTTTCATAGCACCTTAGCCTTCTGTTTTAAGGCTTTCCCTTTTGTTCATATGTTTCAGTTTGAGACAGAGGGTCTTTGAATGACACCATTACAGATTTTTTTCTGTTCTTCAGACAATACACTTCAGAAGAAGGGTGCCAGAACTAAAATTTATTCATCACCAAAACTTAAAGTGATTTACACATCCAACTCAGCAGCTCAGAGGAACGATGCAATTCTGGAACAACATCAATCAGTTTTCATAACAAATTGCTTTTCAATAATGATAATAATGAAAGATCAAAGAAATCTGAACATATATTTCTATGGCAAGTTTATATGGGATACATATATTTGTACATATATATGCAGTATAAAATTCTCTCATATCTTCAGGTATAACTTATTTTATAGGAGCAATTACTTTTTCCCAATCCTCAAGCTGTTATGTGCTTTCTCAATAAGTTATATTTGGTTTGCATTCTTACATAACAAAAAAACCCCAAACAATTATGGGTACCCAATTACTATTTCAGGCACTGAAGTCTTAACTGGGAATCCGGTTCTGTTGGACTCTCCCTTAAGTCTCACTGCAGGGACTGCTGCTATGAGATTAATGCAGACAAGATTTCACTGTCACTGGTAAGAGAGAGACAACTGAAGAGCCAGGGGCACATTCAGAATCTATTTGAGATGGACCTAGACAATTCAGATATGAGTCACATTGTTATTTGCTCTATATGCACTGAATCATAAGAATGATGTGTGTACGTACAAAGAAACTTAAAGCTGTCTGAGAGGGCAAAACAAAATTCAGCAGTTTTAACAAAATGATATTAAGGTGATATATTGATAGATTCGAAAGTAGAAAATTTGAGGTGGTCAAAATGGCTCTCAAAATGATTAGTTAAGAACATCTGCTAAATTGAAGAAAGCGTTGAAATTATGAAATATACAATTGCTGCAGCAGTGTGTGGTTCACACAAAAGCTAATCTTCCGGTATAGTATATCTCTTTTAGAAAACATAGTGGAAAAAAAATTGTTTGCAAAGTGGCAGCTGATTTGGCAGATTTGGTTCCAATGTTACCCTGTCTTCAGAAGAAATGAGTGGTGTTGGGAGTGCCTGACAGAGCCTCTCCATTCCTTCTGTCATGCAGCCTTGTTCAAAGACATTGTCAGTACTGCCTTTTGATAACCTGCACTTCTGCATGCTGTGAAAAATGTAAAAAACGCTCTGCACTCCCAATTCATTCTTCTCACTGCCTTACTTCAATGAGTGCAGAAGTAGAATGATCCTTACTGTGCTATGGACTTTATCCACCATCCTTGGGATAATGAGATATAATGCAATTTCTCAGCTCCAGATTGCTTGCAAAGCACCCCATGAAGCCTCTGAATGCTTGATTACCAAGGGAGTCCTCTCCTCCCCACCATTTATTTTTGGTATTACAGACAGTGTCCAGCTGCACAAGATTAATTCCTATAATACTGTACACAGGAAAGTACTGTCTTTCTTTTATTTGCTTAGGAGCTTTCTCACAGCAGAAGTGCCAAAGTATTTGATTTCTAAGATGCATGAAGAGAAGGAAGGAAGGAACAAGCATTCAAAAAACTACTAACCTGAAGTTCCAGTCCTGCTGGGGTATCATAACAAAAATTTTTATTTTCTATAGAAAAAAAAAATCAAAAATCACAACAAAACCCAGGATATGCTTTCACTCTCACATTTCTCTTTAAGGAGAAGGGATGTGGCAGTTTCTACATGTTAGCTGAAACCAAAGCACTGTCAGGCTGATGAAGGGCCTGGAAGTCCAGCTATCTTGAAGTGGTTCATATGACCAAGTCCCAGTGTCTGTCATATCAGTCTGTATGTCCTCAAGTTGTACTGGTATCTACCGTGGTAACCTCATCCCCAGATTCCATTTAGAAGTTTAGAAAGGATAGCAGGCACCTCTTCTACAGCCCCCACCTTCTGAAGTTATGTAATATCTCATATGGTTATTGTTTCCAGGGAAACTGATACTTGATTTCTACATCATGACCCAGTACCATAGAAAACTGGGAACAGAGAAACAGAAAGAAACTCATAAATATCAGACCCAGACTTCTGTGAGAAAAACTCACAACAAATTGACTTGCAACAGTATTTTTCCCCACAGAAATAGCATGCAGCATAGAAGATGCAGGAGTCAGCAAAGAATCCCTTCATCACAGGGATGAAGAAACAGATTCTTAAATGTACTAAACATCCATAATTCCCATTGATATCAGTATAAATAGTGTCGAAAGCAAGTAAGATTTGAAGGTAGTTCAGCTTTTCTCAAGATTACATAGGTATAATGAGAAAGTTAATTTTTGTATAAAAATTCAAGAAATTTTTTTTTTAAATAATAAGGAACATTCTTGCAAAGCTGTCAAGAGAAACCCTAATGATTGAAATTCATCCCTCCCTGGTTTTGTGGTTCCATCTTTAGCCAGGTTTAGAGCAGATTTTATCAGAGACAAGACTGTTTCAAAACAGCATGGAAGGTAACACAATGTGCTGTAAAATAAAAAATTGAAGGAAAGGGATAACTAGTTTTCATATATACTGATTTTCACCTGCACTCTATAAGACATGACATAAAAATAATGATCAATAACCACTTAATTTATCACTAGTCAAGCAACAGCCCTATTAAATCCTCCAGTAAATGAAGTCCTGTCAATCAGAAAGGCTCTTATCTGCTAAAATTGGAAAACACAGCAAAAAATCATCTCTGTTGGTCTGAGGGAGTTGAAATTTTACTCATAAAAGCAGTATTTGACTTCAGCATGTTTTCTCTTGGTGCCAAGAGAGCCTTCAAATAACAGTGTGGTGAGACTGACGACTTCTTGCCTGAGCTTGCTAGTTTTGCCTAAGTATTTTGTCCTCTCCCTGCCAAGCACAAGAGTCTGACAAATCCCCATTGTTGTTTATAGACAAATAACACTATATGGCAATATAGCAACAAGCAGACACCTCCACCTACTTTTCTTTTTTTTTTAAATGACTATAAATTTGAAAGCAGAACATCTGAGGGACTGAGAACATTTATAGAAAATCAAGCAAAACAGTGTGCAGTTTCTCATAGTTTCCTGGAACTTGGATACTGCACACTTCAGTCTCAGTTTAAAGCTGTTGAATTAGTTTAAAACTATTTATGTTTGGAAACTTATGTGCCACCATCTTTCCCCTGGAAATTTCCTAAATTTGTAAAGGCTGCAAAGGTCCTTGGACTTCTCTCTCAGAGAGCTGTATGGTAGCTGCTGAGCCATTGGTATTAGGAGGGAATAACAAGAGGAGATAAGGTATCACTTGTCAGGGGGCCTTCAAATCCATAGATACTTCTTTCCTTCAGAAAAGTTCCACAGAAAATAGGATGGGTGAAATTTCTGGTCCTTGTGAAGTGACTCTCAGTTGTAAAATCACAACTTTTGACTGCCTTTAAAATGTGTTAAAGTGATATTGCGTACACAGAAATGATTAAATGGCTGAATAATAAACTAGAGTAGTCAAAGTACATAAACTGAGGGGGAGCTATTACCAGAATGACTTTAATTAAGTATAATTATAATTGTATAATATAAATTATATATTGTAGATATCTACAATACAGAGTTGTATTATGTATTATACAGTACACAATCAATTATGCATCACATAATTCATTATAGCTATAAATATTTATTACTTATAATTAATTATTTTAGCCACATCCATTTTCTTTGACTAGCAGCACTAATTTTTTCTCCATAAGAAATCAAAGAAGTAGGCAGTTTCTACCCAAAAGAGTAAACAATGGCCTTGTCCCTCATGGCCTACATCCTCCAATGCAGGTAGAAGGAATGCTACTCAAATGGGAAACAAATGTACACTTAAGATGCTAAACATTATTGGGGAGGTTTAGCCAATATGCTGAAAGGCGGTGTGGCCAAGTTCAAGTCTGCAGACATGCACACTGTCTTCACTATCAACTCTGCTGTTTAATTATGCCCAAGTATTTTTTACTACTCTGGGCCTCTGTTTCCAGTCTGGATGACAAGAATAATGATACTGATCACTCTTACAAGATAATTTTAGGTGTGTGATAAAAGAAATCCAAGGTGACACTATTATTGTTGTTTTCGTTCTGAATGGGTTTTAAAGGAAGAGCCCTGCACAAATCAAATGAGCCTGTCCATTGAGACAAGGGTGTCTTAGCTAAAGCAGAAGCCACACGGATGTTTCTAGAATTTTCTCTTCTTCTATATTCCAGATATTAAATATTAACGGTTCCCAGATTTCACTGGTTAAACAAAATAGTTCAGCACAACCTGAAGGAACCATACCTCCATTTTGTATCTCTGTGGTATATTTTTAAATGCAAAAATTGTTATTTATTGATGAAATAATCACAAATCACTTCTTAACAGATGTAACTGGTCTGTTCTGAAAAAAAAATATATTGCTTTGGATGAATTTGGCCCACACTTTATTTTTCAAAGCACCTCATGTGACCAGTTCTCAATGTTGATGCTAAAAGAATAGAGATGCACTTCTAGAAGAATAGAGTATGACATTCCAGTGTCATACTATTCGAGTTTGTGCAACTATGGATACTGTGGTGATTTCAACATGGGTGGATGCCACATATACACTAAAGTCAATCTATCATTTCCCTCCATAACTGCATAGGAGACAGAAAATATAGCAAAATGCTCATGGGTTGAGATAAGGACCAGGAGAGATCACTTAATGATTGCCACCACAGGCAACACAGACTCAGCTTGGGAATATTAACTGAATTTATACCAACAAAATCAGAGCAGGATAATGACAAGCAAAATAAATCTTAAAACCACTTTCCCTCCATCCCTCCCTCCTCCAGAGTCTCTGCCTCTTGCCCCAGCAATGCAGGGAGAAAGGCACTGGGGGTTATGGTCAGCTCATCACACAAACTTTTCTGCCATTGCTCAGGGAGAGAAGTACTTCCCCTGTTCCAGAGTGGGTTTTCTCCCACGGAAGACAGTTCTCCATGAACTGCTCCAACATGGGTCACTCTTCCATGGCTGCAGTCCTTCAAGGACAGGCTGCTTCCAAGAGGATCCCTCAAGGAGTCACAAGTCCTAGCAGGAAACCTGCTCCAGTGCGGGCCCCTCTGTCCATGGGCCCACAGGCCCCTGCCAGGACCCTGCTCCAGCACAGGCCTCCCATGGGTTCATGGCCTCCTCTCAGGCATCCATCTGCTCCAGCATGGGTATCCTCCATGGCTATGGGTGCATCTCTGCTCCACAGTGGGCCTCCATGGACTGCAGGGGCACATCCTGCCTCATCACAGCCTGCACCACAGGCTGCAGGGGAATCTCACCTCTGGTGCCTGAAGCACCTCCTCCCCCTCCTTCTGCACTGACCTTGGTGTCTGCAGGGCTGTTTCTCTCACATGTTTTCACCCTGCTCTTCTCTGGCCCCAATTATATCTGCACAATTTTTTTAATCCCTTCTTAAATATACCATCACAGAGGTATTACTGCCATCTCTGATTGGCAAGGCTTGGCCTTGGAGACAACACGGATTCGGTCTGCTGGACATGGACCCAAGGAGCTTCTCACAGAAACCACCCCTGTAGTCCCCTCATTACCAAAACCTGGACCTACAACCCAAATAGAATGCTCTGAACCACTTGGCAAAAGATTTTGTACACACTTAAGTATCTCTTCTTCTATATTTACTACTCAAGTGGAGTATTTTGCAATATTTTGGTTATGAATTAAATTTGGTGGGATACCATTTGAAATTAATGTGTAGTCAGCCACCTGAGGCAGAAGAAAAACAAAAACAAGCATCTCCATCTCCCTCCAGGTAACCTCAAGACAGTGTTTTCATACAAAACTTTAGAAAAGGTGGTAGCAGGTAACATAATATTTATAGCCATACATATAAGTATTTAGACTCTAAATGTATATATATATATAAAAATATATATGTACATATATACATACAGATACACACACATACATTTCTGACCAGTAGTTGGATTTGGTTTTAGAAGTCTTTTACAACCTTATTGATTCTTTACTAATAAATAT
>VZRX01009734.1:26199-53982 GCA_013398075.1 Notiomystis cincta | reverse complement strand
CATAGAATATCCTGAGTTGGAAGTGACCCATCAGGATCACCAAAGTCCAGCTCCTGTTCCCGAACAGGACAGCCTAAATAATCACACCATGTGCCTGAGAATATTGCCCAAATGCTTCTTGAACTTTGTCAGGCTTGTTGCTGTGACCACCTCCCCAGGGAGCCTGTTCCAGCGCCCAACCACCCTCTGGGGGAAGAGCCTTCTCCTGATATCCAACCTAAACCAACTGTGACACAACTTTAGGCCATTCCCTTGTGTCCTGTCACTGTCACCACAGAGCAGAGATCAGTGCCTGCCCCTCCTCTTCCCCTGACAAGGAAGTTGTAACTGCACTGAGGGCTCCCCTCAGTCTCCTCCAGGCTGAAGAGACCAAGTGACCTCAGCCACTCCTCATATGGCTTCCCCTCCAGGCCCTTCATCATCTTCATTGCCCTTCTTTGAACCATCTCTAACAGAATATCCTTACATTGTGATGATTAAAAGCACTCACAGTTCTCAAGGTGAGGCTGCCTCAGTGCAGAGCAGAGTGGGACAATCCTTTCCCTCACCCAGTTTTGATGCATCCCAGGATATGGATAGCATTCCTAGCTGCCAGAGCACATTGCTTACTAAGTGTGAGAGTGAAAAGGCCAAAGAAATTCTGATGTTGAGAAATCCAGCAGAGATCTGAAGTACTACCTTTCCTGTGTTGTACAGCGCTATCTAACATAACAAAAATACCTTTAGCACTGCAAGTGATGTTGCATTGCAGAGTATAGCTGAGTACTGGAAATGCAACTAGATGTGAATGAATGAATCTGTGTTGAACATCATTCCTGTACTGCTAGATTGCATCTAACATCTGATCAACATGACTCAGTAGTCTAGCATTCTTAAGGGTACTTATAACCTCCAATACTACCCTGATTTGCAACAATTACACCTCTCCACATAAAGAATACATTCCTCTTTTGTTTCTGAAAAAAACCCTAAAACAACCACAAAAGAATTTGAAACGACCACAGTGAAACCAATGCAAGTTATGATAATGATACTGTCTGTTGTCTGAGAAATCAAATTTCCAATTTATTTTTTTTCTGAGATAAATTTCATATGACTAAATAAATAATGCAAGTCCTGACTGGAGAGCAATATAAAAGTTCCAGTCTGCAAAATATATTCTCTCTGCAAAATACATTCTCTCTGAACATTTCTTTTTTTGGTCATAACCTTTTCTCTATTCATACTTACAAGAAAAATAAACTACTTTATTCCTGCATTTTTTCCCAACAAATTGATGAAGACATTGCTTTGTTGCAGTATTTTTGCTTTCACACTCTCTAGAGAGATGGGAAATTATGCCATGTTCAAACTGATATCAAGTAATTTTCAATATCGGAAAATCGAGACAAGCCCCGAAGTCCAGGAAAAAGTAAAAATAAAAAGCAGCAGAAACAACTGCAGCAGTAGCATATATGAGATTTTCTACTGATCAACAAAAGGAGAGAATAGGTAAAATTCCTTCGGGATTTAAAACGCCGTAATGAACTGGGTTAATGATATGAACATAGGCTCCTTTTGCATGTTTTGTACCTAACATGAACTGAAGAAAAGAAACCAAGGAACCCTTTGTTGCATTATTGCTGAAAACACAGTTAATTTCTGCTTAGGTACAGTGTAACATCCATGATGTAATTGGCAGCACTGACATATGTCTGCACACTGTGTGTCTATAATGACCCAAGTAGTGCTTTTGCCTGCTTTACTCCACCTCTGCCAGCTGCCTGATGGACTCCTGCTGGCAGGAGTCCCTTTCCAACTGCTTGGCACTGACCCTCATGGTTCAGTGGAAATCAGGCCTGGGATGGTACATCCCTTAAATTCACACTGGCTGGTAGATACCTTCGGGGAGAGCACTCAGCTTTCAAAGGCTATTTCTGCCTTTGGTCCTTGAAGGTGAATCATCCAAGCTACTGTCCTTTAGTGCTGAACTCAGAATAGCCAATTTATTCTCCATTTCTCATCCTCTGTCATTTTTAATTTATCAGTTAGAGAGCAGATATTGTGAGTGCTCAAGTGAAAGTTTGGGAGTTAAGCCTGAGGATTTCCAAGGCCAAGAAAAAACATAATGCTGTTCTGCTAAATCACCCAGGGAAGCCAACTGAAACTGCAGAACTCATTACCTGACCTAACTTAAATTTTTTTGTTGCTTCCTTGAGCTAATTAACTAAGTGTCTTTAGAGATCATCTGAATAAAACATCAACCACAGTAGTGAGAGCAAAAAGAGACTACTCCATGCACACACAGTTTCCAGGCATTCTTCCTTTTCCTATACCTTTAGCCGAACCTTCTACAAAATTACAACTTTTATACAAGTGCATACTGAACCATCTACTTATTCTTTTGCTAAGTAAAATCAAAAATTAAGAAAATAAAAAAGTCTGTCAAGCTCGTGTGCCTGTGTGTGTATGGTAATTGTAGTTGGGGATTATGTTTTAAAGATTGTTGGCAGGCAGAGCCCAAGCACGCCATTAAGGTGAAAATGTATGTAACAATAGCTGCTGGTTTCATCAACACTATCCAATTGGTTAACCAAATCTCAGGTAGCTAGCAGTACAGCTGCCAGCTTTCATTAGTAGCTTGAGGAATAACATAGAACAAGAAGCAGTTGTTGAAGAGAGGTGGTCTAGAAAAAAAACAGGATAAAGAATAGGTGGATGTACCACTTCTTTATGTTCCCTTTCTGGTACTCATAATATGTAATTTCCCTTTGTTCGGTTTCACTCAATCACATATCATATAGTGCCTAAGTAAGTTGTTCCTTTCTTAGCAGTGATATTGTAGGACAAATTTCCTTAGAAGATGATTCCATGTTGTGTTAGAAAAAGTCGTAGAATCACAGAATGATTTGGGCGTGGATAGGACTTTAAACATAGCCATATATTATTTACATTTCAAGTGCCTTAGATGAGAAAAAAATAGCCTATAGATATCCATACTAGGAGTAAGTAAAAAAAGCATGGGCTAGACTGTATAAAAAGCCAGAGTTCCATTTTTCTCTAGTTTTAGCCAATTGAATCCTGCAAACTTCAATTTCCTGACTTACTAATCAAGTCCTACTTTTTCATTGTTACTTTTGTTTCTGTTGTTTAGTTTTTTATTTTGTTTGGTTGGGCTTTTTGTTGATTTTGTTTTGTTTTCAAGCTACTATAACAATTAAAGTTTTCATAAAACCCAAGAGAAGTTCTAGCAATAAATTCTGAGTGGTCCTCAGTGGCCCAGTAAGCACAACAATCCTTTGGCTTATGGTGAAACAAATGACTCATGGTCTATTCCATAAATGAAGATCGCCCTTGACCTAAGCTGGCTCTTTCACTCCATCTGAAGAGTATTTATATGTGCTTGAATGACATATGCACTATGGAAACCATAACTTGTTATAGGGTAAACATAAAATACAGATACTTGTCTGCAGAGACATAAGAAGTAATTTCATACAAGGTGCCAGGAATGCAGGTGATGTTTTTTTCCTTCTATTTGTAAGACAAATAGCAATGGCAAATAGCAATACAAATGATCCACACAACCAGGGCTTTTTCAGAGTCTGTTCAGTGAGGCAAGAAAAAGTTTCAGTTTCGGCTGGTTGATGTGCACTTTGATTGCTGACCCTTGAACTCCAGGGAAATAAGAAAAGGAGAATGAAAGCAGAATTCAAGTGGCCTTCCCTCTGCTGAAGTGGCAGAGTCCATGAATCTAGCCACTGACATTAATGAAAAGCTGAGGCATTGCACAAGCCTGATCAATCACATAAAATAGAACAGTCACATCTAAATTCAATTTCAGGGTCTGATCTTTTATATTCCCCCAAAGTCTCTAATTGCCAACACACTTATTCCTTCATTTGCAGTAAATGTTCTCTTGTGAAAATCCTTGTACTCATCAACTAGCCCCTAGATGTGATCTCAGTCTAGCAAAATAGTGCTGAATTGAGATTTTCATAAATCTTAGCCATCCAGGTTAATATCACAGCTCTTGTTTAATTAAACAGCTCTTGTTTAATACCTTTTGCCCATCTCAATTATAAATGTTTTTAACTTTGTTTACAAATGCTACCTAAGTTTTGGACATAACAGGGAATAGTAGGTAGGAATACTTGCCTAATGTCCTGTGACAGATAGAGGGGGCTGGAGACAGCCCAAACTGAAAAGTGGGTAAAGGTGGAGCCTTGTTGCTTAAGAGTATCTGCCCTTGAGCACAGGAAGGAAATAAGCTATGCCATGGTAAGTTAAAGGAGGACAAGGGAGATAACTCATGCCATTCCCTTGCACAGTAGACTGAACTGGAGGTGAGAGGAAGAAAAAAAAAACCCATTGTCAGCAATTCATACAGTGCCTTTATCTGATCCTGGGCCGGAGCAGCCACCTGCTCTTGAAGAAGTTGTTGTATGTCTATCAATACAAAGATGATTCTTAAGACACCTTGACACTAGCAGAAGTTGGGATGTAAGGCTGGCAGAACAGAGGCAAGCTTAAAGTGGGATGAGCATCAGGAAAGCTGGTTTGGCTCTACTGGAACACAATGTCCATATTCGTTATTGTCGAGGAAAGTGGGGAAACTGCCACAGACTGCAAAGCAATGGGAATGGTATTAGAATAATTTTCACTAATGTCTGTTCAAATGCAAAACTAATTTCCACTCTGCCATGTTTGTAGTGCCTTTCCTTTCTGCTGAGTTCTGAGCTCTCAAACATGAAAAAACATAAGTGAACTCTAAACTTCATTCTTTATATATTTGAAGTACTTATTTGATTTTAAGAGTTATTGTTCATTCCATGTTGGATATTGACACAATAATCTCATTTCTGTGATGGGGTGGGAGGAATCAGTGACTTGTGACTTTGATAGCCAAAAGCTAAAAAAAAAATATATTGATATATGATAAGTAAAACGGTTCCAAAATGACATTAAAGCTCTGTTTATAAAGAACATGCATGAGAAAAATATGGATTCAAAGGGTAGAGATGAGAATACTGTCGCGGATTAGTGAGCAATTAAGATGCTAATTGAAAAACAAAACTCTTAAATAAAGAATTAATTTAAATTCTTTCAAATTATTATAGGAGAAAACAAATTTCAATTTACTAAAGGAGAAGAGAGAGAATATATTAGTAAGATCTGTTTTATGACACACCACTTTCTGGCCTCTTTTCTGACTTTTGGCTAGCAGCATCATATAAATGTTAAAGATATACATGGCCAAAATTTCAAATACTGGCATCTCAGCTGTCTCTGTTTTATTTTTCCCTATTGACTTGCTATGTCTGCCTTCAAAGATACCATTCTCTGAGTAAAATGGCCAACCCCAAATGACTGGAATTGGAAATAATAATAAACTACTTGTAATTCTAATAAATCATTACAAATCCCGAACCTCATTTGACAAACTTGTTTATTCACTCAAATTCAGAAGCGTATGCAATGCTGCTCTGGAGCTTGTACACACTGTAACAAATCAGGATGCAAATAACAGCTTGCAGTAAAGCAGTTCATTGTCCAAGTTTAGAAGCATGAGAAAAATAAGAAATAGGGAACTGATACAAGTAGTGTGAACTGATTATTAGTTTTGCCATCCTGAACTATGCATTCTGCATGCATCTGCAGTTTCACAAAGCTCGACTGTTAGCTCAGCTCAACCCTTTAGAAAAATGTTAGTGGAACAGCATAAACGAGCTGAACTTTATTATCAGGAGCATAAAGGGGCTCAGAACAAGATTAGCTGCTGCTGTTGCTGCTGTCAAGCAAAAAACCCCCAAGAGCCTCGTCCCTTCTGCAAATCCAAACCCCAAAATCACACTCACACAGACACACAGACACACAGACAAACACGGATGTATCAGTCTGTGAGAAGAATATATTCTGAGAGGAAGGAGGATATATTACCTGAAAGCTGAAATAACCATGAAAAACTGATATTTCTGGAATCAGAAGGCACTACCAGGGGACACATTAGAAAGAAATTACTATAGAGAGGATAATTTAAAGCTTTTCAAGGCTAACCAGTCCTAGGGTTCTATATCATGTTATCATTACTTTGTAAACTACACTGCACAATTTTAAAATTTGATCTTTATTATAAAGAAATTTTCTTAGCTTTCTTAGCTTTCACTTCTGTCATGACACATCATCATGAATGTGTAACAGGAAAATGTTGTGTAAGAAGATCTGATCTTCAAGACCCTTTTAACACTGTCAAAAGAAAGATGGAAGGCATAAAGTAGCCTGCACCTCTGCTTTTCTGTGGCTTCGAAGAAAATCAAAACCAGAAGCCTTTCCTGCCCTCCCTAGTCTTTGTCAAAGAGCCAAGCCAAGTGACAACTCCAGAAAGTCAATCTAATTCAAGAAAGGCTAGAGTCTGACAGTCATGATTAACAAAGCAACCATTTGGAGGAGACTTGACAGTTAGATGACTGGATTGGTCCTTTCAGAGAAACAAACAGTTCATTTACAAATCACACTTCATTAGTTTGGAGAAGATTAATCTAATTGCAGATGGCAAATTGCAAGTAAAGCTGCATAATTTTAGTAGAAGTACCAGTAAAACTTAATTTTCACTAAAACTACAAGTTTAGAGATGAATGGCTCTCTCCACACCTCAAACTGCAAGAAGGTAACAAATTATTACAGCCTAGAGTCTTAAAGCAAGTTTAATGAGACCAGGAGGCAGAGCAAAGATGTTTCAGGAACACACGTACTTAGCTGTATTGCTTACTCTTTTAAATAAACCTATCAAGTTTCTAGACCTATTAGGATGCAGAGATGCTTCTGCACAGGGGTGGTCAGGGATTTATTTTTAACCCAAAAGTTTATATTCAAAACCAAATGCACTCCTCAAGTTGGAAGACATTGAAGGGAACATGGAATTTCAAATAAAAGTTTTAAGAAATTACTGTTCAAGCTCAGAATTCATTTAGCAGGCAAGAAGTCCAACGGGTATCAAGAAAGTTATTAATACGGTTCAAGAGACTTGCCTCATAAATTCCTTTCTAGTAGTTACTTAATTATGAATACAGAGTTGACAACTTTAATAAGGGACAAAAGACTTTTTTACAAAACAATGGTTCTTAGCTGGTTTGTGAAAGTATCATAAGGAGGGATTTGAAATGGGGCCTTTTTGTCAAAGAATGAATGGAATCATAAAGATGGGCTATCCTAGATTAGCGTCTTTACATTTTTTTAATAAGCTTGAAAGACTGTTTTTACCCCAATCTCAAGAAGGAAATTCCCCCTGTATCTTGCTGTGATATTCTTCTAAATGGATATACTAATCAAAAACTTTTTTCTATTTCTGTGTAACTGTCTTTTAGCTTCAGAATTACAATGGTTTCATCTTCTCTTACAGATTTCCATAGCCAATAATCCTTTCCATATTTCCTGCACAAGACTAATGACATCTCAGTCATCATATTGACCCTGCTGAATCAATTCACTTTAGGAAAAGCAACTGGAGTCTGAGAATTCTGATGACAGATGACACCTGAATAACTGATGACATGACAAATTATTAATAATCCATCTGCATCTCTGAAGACATAATAATGTAAAACAGTAGTGATATATCAACAGGATAAGAACTATTTTCTTTTTCTATTTTCTTCAGGTTTTTTGTCAATTTTAGAAAAGATTTTAAAAATCCAATTATTTGAAACTTCTCTTCTGATGAATTAAAAATCTTCCATGTCAAGCAGGCAAGAACCAAAGGAATAGGCATAGCACAGTAAGTGCAGGGAGGCTAACTGTAATCACTGTGTGACATTATGTTCATTCATGCTGACATTTCTGTTGGTCAAGTGGTAACTTTGGAGTTCCTGAAGTGAACTAGCAGTGCTGTGCATGCTGTATGGACATAACCCATTTGTTTTTAACAACATTGCCACAAAAAAA
The DNA here is from genome assembly GCA_013398075.1 of Notiomystis cincta. NCBI lineage: Eukaryota > Metazoa > Chordata > Aves > Passeriformes > Notiomystidae > Notiomystis > Notiomystis cincta. The sequence goes on along the minus strand of VZRX01009734.1, from coordinate 46,062 downwards.
AGAGAGGAAAGCAAAAAAAATAGACAGATCCTTAATGTTTAGGCAAAACCAAATAAAACCCAAAAATAAACACAAATCTCCCCACGAAACCAATCAACCAACCCAAAAAACCCAAACCAACCCAAAAGAAACCAAAAAATCCAACCACTAAAAAAAAATCAAAAAGTCAAAACCTAAAAACCCTGCAGCAAGCCTCACCAAGGAGAACTGATTCATTATGTCAGCTCCTCAGGGGTTTCTAAAACAGATTTGGCAGGGCAGTGACTTTCTGACATGACTCAGGTTGTTGAGCCAGTGATCAAGTGATTTGTGTTGTGACAGCTCTCTACAGGTCAGTTTCTAGGAAATGAGATTATTTCTGTTCAGCAGGAAATAACAAGAAAATGGCAGGGTCAGAGAATGGAGCAGACATGAAGACATAAGGAAAACCAGTGATCAAGAGATGGCTTTTGTAGCCATGTTTCCAACCAAAGTGATATAATTTATGGTCCAGATACACTTCTCTTATGTAGGATCGATCCACAATGCCTTTCCAAGGAGATACATTAATTCAAAAAGGAAGCAAAGATTCTACACTTTAAGGAGATAAATTTTAACAACATTCTCATCCACCTTTAGTATATGCTGATGAGATTACAGAGATAGGCAAAATATGAACCCAAACTAAATTTTAAAAAGAGAAAATTATGCAAAGTTATGACAACTGGTGAGGAAGACATTGGTGCAGATACAGTACAATCTACAATAATGGTAACACACAGAAAGTTTACTTTGCAGACCCTAGTATTTTCCACTTATGAGCTTTGAATACCGGTCAGCCTAAATGCACAACACATCATAAAAACTGTGGAACGTTATCCATTCCAGGTCAATTAGAGGAGTGTATGTTAACTGGCTTGTCTGAAACTTCACCATGCAGCTGGAGAAGAACCTCTCTTTGAAATTGCAGAACCATTGAAAAAAAACAACTTCAAAGACAGCTGAATTCTATCTATCTATTAAGTCATGTCGGGAACTTAAATACATCTATGGTATTATTCAGCTGCTTAAAAGGCTATTGACTATTACAGATAATATATTGAGCTCCATAATCCTTCTTGTTCGCTCTCACACATTATTCACCTTGTATAATAACTGTGTGTTGAGCATGTGAGTTTGACTGGGAATAGCATTTATGCAATGCAGCATAATTCTGTCCTGTAGATTTCATCACATTTGATTTACTTATTTAAACAATATTTCTAATATTTTCAAATCCTCATGAATAGGTGGTGCAAATCTCAAAAATAGAGTCAATTTTATGATTATTACACTTGGAAATTTCTGTTTAACCATGGAAAATGATATCCATGTAGAACCCTTGAAAGTGGCAAAATTTCAAATGTAAAAATGAGGACACATTTACTCTGGTGCACCCACTTCATCTACTATTTCAAAAGATTATCTGTCACTGGCTGATGTGGACACATACCCCTCCACCAAGTAATATTTTTCTACTTTACATGGGAGGGAATGCTCATTTCTTAATAGTAGAAAGTGATCACAGTCATGTTACTCCTAGAACTATTGCCATGCCCAAGGTTATATATCAGTCAGTTTTTATATTACAATAGATTCAAGGATTGCATTCGCTTGCAAGTAATCATATTTCATTGTTGAAATATAGTAGAATTGATGTTTTCCCTTCAGAATAGTTCTTACTACTTTGTAGAGGCTTGACTTTCAGAGATTTTGTGAATGATACTGAAAACATTGTGAGAGCAGAGGTACCCCATGATACTGGAAGAATCATTCACAAGAGCCAAAAATTGAATCTAAATGGAGTTAAGGATTTAAAGCACAAAGCTTGCAACCCCTACACTTACTAAGACTTTTCTATACTACAATAAAAATAAAAGTTATTTTGCATTTGCATAGGACTTCTCTGTCTAAGGCATTTAGATTTTAACTAAAATGAAAGTCCATGAAAAGCAGGGGAAGTCCACAGCTAGGACTAACATCTTATTATTATTTCTAATAGCAGTATTTCTATTGCTATGTTTTGCTCAAGGCAGGTCTTCAAATTGTATTTGATTTACAGTGGCAAATCTGATCTTTGGTAATAATGAATAAGCCAGATGAACCTAGTGATAAAATGCCAGGGAGGGGATCAAAGCAGTTATATAACAAGCCAGCAGGGACCTCAGGATGTTCTAGTCCTAACTCCTGCTCAGAACAGGCCCAGCCATGGGGTCTGACTGGGTTGCTCAGGAGTTCATTGCAAGGAGTTTGGAAATCCGCCAAGGAGAAAGAGCCCTGTACCCTGCGTTGATCCCTGCTTGTCCCTGTGGGGAAAAAGCTTGTCTTAAACGTTAAAACTTCTTCTGTTTTGGCCACTGTCTCTCCTTATCCCACCAGAAATCACTGTGAAGAGCCCATCCCCACCCCTGTGATCCACCTCACTCTGTACTGGGGTGCAGCCAGGTGCTGTGAAGCCATATCTGCTCCCCCTGAACCAGTCCCACAACCTCCCTTTGCAGGGTGAGTGTTCCAACCCTGCTGTCTCAGTTAGAACCTCCAATGTGTTGATATTTCTCCTGCTCTCTGGCCCATGCTGGACAATGTTTCACCTTAGCCAAGCCATGCTGAAAGTTCCCCATCACATCCTTCTCTCTCCCATACCCACAAATGTGCACCAAGAGGACTTGGTCTATGAATATTCTTGCTGCTGTAGTGAGGCTGTGTTGTGCACTTAGTCTTTGGCACCCCTGCCATCTCTCAGAGGGCTAACGTGTTCAAATGACACAACTAATATGTTTGGAAAAAATAGGTAAGTTTCTTCATTAGAACTGACAAAGCAGCAGCAAGTTTCAAGTTAAGAACAGGTGAAAAGCAATGGGCCTAAGTTGAACCTAATTAAGTTCATTAGTTGAACAAATAGAGAAAAAAAAGGTAATTAGCACCACTCTGCTAGCAACATGCTTGACACCAGATAATTAGCCTCTTGGAAAAGTACCACAGAGCACTGCAGTGCTGCAACTATGCAGGATTTCAGACTAACTTAGAAAGATCTGCATAATGGAGTCATCAGTGTAATGATTTCCCAGAGAACATGAGAGGAATGTGGTAAGTGACTTTGCTGGAAGTGGAAAGATGTGTTTGTTCTTAAAAGATGCTTTTAATGCTTACACTGCACAAAAAGAATAAAAGCCCCAAATATTCCTTAGATATGTATTTTTGGTCTAATTGTATAAGCTGTTTTATAACAGTGATATGAAGAACTTCCCCATTTTGAGGAAAAGGTGGAACAGGACTGTGCTTCAGCCATGTTTTTAGTATTTATGTGACTTTTATAAAATCAATATTATCAGTATTTTCAAATTCTTCTCAAACCAACTTTCAACAGAAAAAGATCCTTAAATAAAATTTGAAGACAGGCCAACCAATAGATGAGAGAAATGCCAATCTGTAAATACTATGTTTCTATTTCTCAGTTATTTTGAGCATTGTCTGGAATTAGGCCTATTTATTAGGGTAAGGCTTGAAGCAGAATATATATTACTTTACTCTTATGAAGGAATGCTGCATTGCTTATAGTTTATTTTGCCCTTGAGTGCCATAATGACTTTTTACCTGTATTAAATTGTTGTGTTTTTGTAACGAAATGTACGCTCTTGTGCCTTAATGAGCCCTCAAATGTAATTTATAATCAAACATTATGAATCTGCAATTGCTACATTCCCTGTTCACACATACCAGTTTCCAACACACAATACAACTTTATTTCTGGTGGATTTGTCACTCCAGCCTACTGATGATTTCCTAGATTTAAAGTACTTTTAATTGTCAGTCTCATCTTCCTTAGAACCTGATGGAAGTGTGGGTGTTTCTAAAGTTCCTTATATTAAAACAAAGAGGACAAAAACTTCTAGCTAGGCAAGGTTGAATGTTGCCTAGTAGATAAAGGAGAAATGGAAAGAAATAGCAATTGCATGATGATTCCAAATGTCCCCTGCAATAATTGCTAGCACTACTGCATTTTGGTTTAACCCATGTAGGATTCCACTGTTTTGCACTCACACCCAGGGAAAGCTTCTCATTGATTTCAACAGTACCACAGCTAATATCAGCTCTGAGAGACATGTTTGTGACTAGAGTTTCCTTGTTTTTACACTGCAAAAATCAGCACAAAAATTGGAAGTTAAAGTGGCACAGCTGATTAATTAGACAGCTGCTCTAACTTCATTAATTGTCAAGAAGTTAGAGCATCTGAGAATAACCTAGTATCTCTTTACTGTATCTATTCGTCCAATTTCATACTACATAATTTGCCAATTTCAAAAAAGCTTGGTTCGAGATCACTTAAAAAAAATGCTTCAACTCTAAAGATTTTCTGATGTTGATGAATCTCCCTATAGGTTTTCTGTATAGCAGACATTCCATTGAACTTGTTTTATCCCAAGTTATGTCACTGTATGCCATATTTTAGAGATAGTTCATCTAACTGCACTGACAGAAATCAAAATCTCCTATAATCTATGGTGGTTGTATTTGTGAATTAGTGTATTACTGTAGCTAGAAATATTTTCTGTCACTTCATTACAAATAAGGAAAATCCGGTTAGCTAAGTTATATCACTGTGAATAAATAGGAGTAGTAGAGATGATTGATCTGTCTCATCTATTATGTATGTGAAAAGGATACAAGGTTGTGCAATAAGTCAACTTATTTTACACCTTAGTGAATAACTATCTTCTTGTGCCTTTTTCTTTCTGTGTACATAGCAACATATAGTTAATATATATCAAATCACTATTTTCAAATAGAATCTGTGAATCTAAATGCTTCAAACAGCCACAGGGGAATATTTATTCCAAAGAGTGAATCCAAAATGACACAGCTAATGAGTATGTCCTTGAAGGACTTAGGCTGCATTTATGCATATGTAATTTGGTTACGATGGATTCATTAAGGAAAGGCAGAGATGTCCATATTACCTGAAGCCTATTTGAAGAAAACATCTGTTTTGCTAAATGGAGAACATTTTTGAAATGAGAATGAGCAAGAGACCTCATCTTTGTACATGGAAAGAAAAGAAGGAAGGACTTAAGACAGAGCAGTAAAGTGCCAACATCTGCTAATATGATATGATGCAAGAAAATAACCATAGAGAAAACTGCATGTTTTCTGGGCTGCCTGGACAAACCCATATATTTTTAAATATGAATATTCATCATGTGGTTAAAATCTAAAGAATATTCTCCATATGTAATGGCTGGATACACAACAATATATTTTGTAAAATCACATCCTGCAGAATGAAGCATAGACAAAGTATAACAGAACAAGGTGTGTATATATATAAAATGGAATAGAAATAAATAACCATATGTATTTATTAATAAAGGATGAATGACCAACAAACCTGTGTCTGGACTGACACAAAGCCATGGTTAACTAAGCTAGGGGTTTGTCAAGATTATGCATGGATTCTGCTGTACAGGGTGGCTTAGCAAGGTCTGCAGATACCAGTGTGTTGGTACAGTGAGTTCTGTTAATCAGAAAAGTCCAAGTGGTGGACAGCTTCTCCTTGATTCTTCATTTAAAGCTCAATACTCTTGCAATATAAGCTTGGCTTTCTTATATTAATCCTTCTAACAATAGAAACTAGAAAGAACTTCTTACCCACTCTCCACCACTGAAATAAAAGGTCCCAGTATGAAGTAGAGCACATGTTATGGAAAAATTTGTTATACTCTTATATTGCATTTTGTGTTATTTTACTGTATTTTTACCACATTTCGGAAAGTAAAAATTCTGTAATTTTTAATTCTGAACTACTCTTAATGAAGCACCATATCTGATCTACATTATCCACTGTAAAATATTAAAGTTTTCTTGCAGAAAAGTAAGAAAGAGTTAAAGTTTCCTAGTTCTGCCTTACAGTTTCCTTCATGTTCAGACAGCAAATCACCCAGGGACGGCTAACTTCGGGAAAACATCATGCTATGCTGTGTTCATTAGGATTCATTTTGTGAAGCCGAGGAAGGTGTAAGATATCCATCCCACTGCTTTCCTTCTCTGCTCTATTGAGACAGTGGATGAGTCTTTCATGTTTTCATGGCTATTATTGTTAACATAATGATATTTGCATATATACCAGAGCTCAGAGTTTTAATTAAAAATAGGTCCTCAGCAGCAGGACAAGCAATCTATGAATGTGAAAAATTATTTCTTGATTATAAGGTTTTAATCATGTGTCTACCTGAAGCATGACAGGAAATGCATAAATACTTTCTATCTCTTCCTCATAAAATTAAAATCACTACACAAATTAAGCATGAGTCATATGTATAAGAGTGCAAAGGATGAAAATTTCAGAGCCACTGCATTTTGGTCATGAGCAGCTGAGTACCTGCTGTTATAGTCTCAAGCTTTCCCACAAGAGCATCTCCAATCCATTAGGCACTTAGACTAAGAGGTAAAAGTAGAATATAGACAGGGACCAAAGGCAATGATGTTTGTTTTACAGGCTCAATAAAATAAATCAATTAACTGTTTGATCAATATAATAGAAATAAGATAAAATCCCTCCAAACCTCCAAATTTAAGAACTTTAATTTAGTATATTAATTCTACACAAAATGGAGATAAATCAATACATAGCTTTTCCTGTTCTACTTAATGATTCATCACTCCCTTAATATAAATATGCTGTCCTAAAACTGCATTATGTATAAGTAAGATGAAAGTGAAATTTGTATTTAATAGCTACAGACCATGGTAGTGTTTCTGGCAAATAAAATGAAAGAGTAATTGGGGAACCCAAGTGAATGTGAACTTCATATTAGATTAACTTCTCATCCCTTTCCAACCACATGAATGTACATAATAAACATGCTACTGCATTTTAATGATGGCAAGTCCACTGCATTACTCACTCCTAAATACAATTAGAGAATAAAACCTGAAGTAATTATGAACATTATCTAGCTGAATTTTAAATAAAAAAATATTACATACAGTAATGGAATATTACATACAGTAATGGTGGTGAATGGAGATAGACTGTAGCTGCGACTTACCCCAACTTCTTAGTGGTTTTCTTCGCATTTTGTTCCAATCCCTCATCTTTATTTCTTAAAATTCAGATATAGAAGGCAATAAAGTAAAATTTTTCGTCCTCTTAACTTCAGGTTGGGAACAAAACTGAGACTTTTAATTACAACTTTGGGCCATCATACTGTTTTTCTCTTTTCTAGAGCATATCCTCCTACTTGAAAATATTTAATTCCTCTTCTTTCCCTTGAAAGAACTGAGAGACAACTTTTCCATTTTGTTAAGGTAGAGGAAACCAGCTGACTGGACTGAACTGATTGAAACTGGATTCCTCTTCTAATCTGTTACTTTTTAAACTATGCATCTTCCTTTTATGTGATGAGAATATTGATCAGTGAATTGATCAATTATTGACTGAATAGTGAATTTCAAATCTACAGGACTTTTATGTCTTTCATCTTACAGTCAAGGCATATACTTCCTCCTGCTAGATGCACTACTGCAAGGATGGAAAGCCCAGGAAAATCATCAATAAATGAAAACCTTTTGTTTCATGGATTGAAAGGCACAGCAGACTTCTGTTAAAAGCACCGTGAAAGGCATAACTGTACATGGAGAAAATGTTTCCATTAGGCACCTGGGGCTGGCTGCCTCAGGCCTTTGCTAAGCAGCCAAACATCATCCCTCATTTGGGAAGCTCTCCCTGTATTCTCAGCTGTGATTCTGATCACTGTGCAGTCACCCTCTTGAAAGGCTGTTTTTGTCTGTTATCTGTTCCATATTCTTCTGAAGTTCACTCACTCTGTGATTGGTATCTCACGCCTCTCACATCATTTCTACATCAATAAGCTCTTAGCACTAGACCAGCCAATGCCAGGGTCTCACCCTCTGCAAAAGAGAAGTGTTCCCCCCTCACCCCCACTTTTACATTCCTGTTCTCTCTCCACACTGCACCACTGATTCTCAAAGGACTCTTAAATCTAATGACTTCAAAATGTTAAGAGAGTAGAAAGGAAAGTCTCCATAAAGCAAAGTTCTTCTGAAGTGCTGGTGGATAAAGTACTTGATCTTTGTTTCAAACCTGGCATACATAACCATACAGAAGATGTTTTACTAGGGCTGGAATAGCAAAAAAAAAAAAAGAAAAAAAAAGAAAAAACGAACCCCCAGAACTGGTTGGCTAATATTATGTTAGCAGCATTACTAAAAATGAGTGAACCCACAGGAAGCCTAACAAATAAGCTGAATTGCAAAAAGCAAGCAAGCAGAGTTCTACTTAGAATTACAGGAAAATGATAAAAGCTCTTTAGAAGCACTTTAATATAGCATACATTACATCCAGAATCAGATTTTTACTTTTTGAATTCTAAACAACACATGAGTCATTGGTTTACCAAATTGTTTTCAGTGAATTCAGTTTTCAAAATTAACAATGGCAGATTAAGACCCAAGGTTAGAAAAGGATTGTACATATTCAGCTGCACATGTATTTCAGGGATAAAGACAACTGCAGGTACAGGATTGATAGGAAAAAATGTAAGTTCTGACCAGCCAGCAAAAAATTTTGTTTAGAAATAGTGATTTGAGTAAAAATGCTTGTTGAATGGATTCAATTCTTAATGTCAGGAGTGGCAAAGTTTTCACCTCCATCCCTTTCACATGCAGAAGATGACACAGGCTATACAGTCTGTATGATCAGGAGCTAAGGCTGCAATACTTGCCTTCTCAAGCCTACTATGATGTTCCTCATCTATCACAGACAGCAATGCATGTGATAGATCACACATCACAGCTGTGCCCTTCAATTTTGGAGTATTCAGCCTTACTCAGCCCAGATTTTTACTGTGTTTGACCATGGCTTTTTTGGTTTGGTTTGGGGCTTTTGTCTTTATTTTCCTAAGAGTGAATGTAAGCAAGATGTAAATTCAACAAACCTCTTGCACTTACACACCTGGTGAGAGAGAAAAAATCTCAAATCCTTTTATTCAGTGAATATTAGGACAAGTATTACAGTATTACTTCTTCAATGTCTAAAGTGCTTTTCATTTTCAGGAACAAGAGAGTAAATACCAATTACATGGGACAGAGCTCTTTCTTCAGAGGTTTTATAACTGTATAAGACCAGTAGAAGAGCAAACGTGAAAGCAAAGAGTCATTCTGCTGTTTTAAAAAACTTCTGTAAGAGAGATTATTTTGTAAGACAATTCACTCTGAATCTGTAGAATGAAACAGATAAAAGGAAGTTTTGTCTCCCATTTTTTTTTCAAAAAATAGGCAGAATACAAACGTTTGTTAAACCTTATTTAGTGATCAAGAAAACTGCAAGAACAATTTCTTTGCAAAATTTCATACAATATTTTTGAAATAGCAGTAAGTTTTAAAAAGAATCTTCATGATGTGGACCACATCTTCATATATTGAGCATGTGTACCAAAATTTACTTGCTTTGGAAATCAAGAAGGAATTTTAGGTATGAGTGGAGTTTAATTTTCTCCATCTTTTCTTGCAGCTGAACTATTTTTAGCACCATTTCTATTACATATGCTTCTCACAAACATTGCCAGCACTGGTTAAGTTTTCCTGGTAGACAAAGCTCAGCAGTGCTAACTAAACTAAGGCTTTTCTTCTCTGATAAATGAGCTCACTGCTGGCTATCCTATATATATCCCATTGTTCTCTGCTAGGAAGCAATAGATCAGCAGAAGTAGTTATTTTCTACATGAGATTTCTTAGAGTGGTGAAAAAGAAATCTTCAGTATATCTTAATTACTTTTGGATTTTTATTTTATATACTGATAAGGGAAATTAATTCTGACATTTGGAGAACTTCATAGAAAGTTATCTCAATATACCCATCATTAAAAGCACTAACCTGAATAGTCCTTACTTAGCAGAAAACGATACAAATTTGTGAGAATGGAATTTTGACAAACAAGCAAAACCAGTTCACTGACAAATAGCTTTAGACAGTGAGTTTAATGAGGAGTTTTTAATTAGGTAGACTCTAAGGTTTATAGAACAAGGATGATATTGCTGAGGTTCATTTTTTAATCAGTGGGGACTCAAAATAAACAAAATTAATGTTATATATATTTTCAAAGGAAGTTTATCACAGCATTTCATGAAAGAATGATTTCAACATAGATTCCATCTCCTTTTATTTTTCTCTTTGAATGATCTTTCAAAGAGTGGAGAAACCATGCAGTTCCTGGAATGAACTGGCATTCTGTGTGGGGCTCTTTCTACAATGTACTGCCTGACTGGATCTCTACTATGCCTTAAAAAATGAACAACACTGAAGCTTTGACTTTAGCACGTAACTCTGGGTTATGTTCCAACAGATCCAAAGTATTTTCTTATTTTATAATGTCCTTGTGCTAGAACTTTTAAGATAAATAATAATGTATTATATATTACTGCATTTTATTAAAATACTAAATCTGTAAATAAATAATTTGATTATACATTATTATGTCATATAAATTTAACACGGTGTGATTGGAAATACAAAAAAGCTATTTAGTTCTAAGTGTAGATTTTTTCTGAATAACAGTGCTGTGAAAGCCAAAAGATAAGCAGTGAGAAGCTGGGTGTTCAATCTCAGACAAAGATGGGAGCAGCAGGGAGCTGGGGTTTGGAAGTTTACTTGTTTAAGTTAGTTATTAAGTTAAGTTAGTAAAACAATGTGGTTATTGTGACTGGTGGGAGGTCATCCACCTTGACACTTACTGTGTTTGGGAAATGTTTTTAATCTTCCTAAATGATCAGTTAAGAAATACCTTGGTCATGACCCTTTTGCAATCAGTTGTCAACCACTGATGCAGGATTAAGAGAAAGCTGAGGCAAGGAAATTAAGATGATAAATCAACAAGAATCATCAAGTCTGGAAAAGGTTTTATCAAGAATGACTGAAAGAATGATAAAAAGGAGAAAAATATTTGAGGTTTCTTGCTGGAGAACAGCAACATGCGTCTTAGCCAGAGCTTAGCTTTTCATGTATTTCATCTCTCTACATCTACCCTATATGTCTCTATAGGAAGATAGCAAATATGTCTCATTAAGGGATACATATTCTAGAGCAATGTCTTAGCATTTGAAGTATCTTATTTAATCTGCAGCAGTTAGCAAACAAACAAATTAAATGTAAGTTATTTAGTATCGGAAAAAAATGTCAGGTTATGTAGCTGGTTTGGGTTTGAATTATTGTCATGTGGATTTTTCAACCTGCCTTTATAGTTTTTATAACTATTCTGTGAAGAAAAAAATACTTACTTCTGTTACAAGTACTGAATAACAATTTTGTCTAGAGAAGCATGCTGCACACAAACAATTTGCTTCAAGTCATTCATCTGACTTCTCAAAGAACAAAGTCTGCAAAATATGGGAGAGAGGGGATTTGGAAGATAGTGTTGATAATGACAAAGATTTCCACATCACATGTGCTTTTTAGTGCATAACATGAGGTAACAATAAATGTGTCTTATTTTCTGAAAGGTCTGTATACTCATCCAGCCAAAACACTGGTGTAATTTCATAAAGCTTAACTAGGAGCCAGCATACACGATTTGTACTTAACAAGAATAAAGCAAACAAAGAAAATGGTTGTTTCCAGAACATGAAAACAACCTAAGTGATGAAAGCCTTCTCACTAGATGTTATGGCTGATAATAGGTTTACTCTTCTCCAAAGCAAGACTGAAAAAGTTACTGAAAAGAAATCCGCTATGGGTTGCTAAAAAATAAGGAATATCTCCAACTCATGGTCTTCCTAAATTGCATCTTCTTGGAGGCTGGGCAAATTTATGAGGGAAGTATTTTATATAATTGTTCAGAATCTATATTATTCTTGAAAATTATTTTTATTTATCACTATGAATGGAATAACAGGGGGGGCCTTCAATTTTACTTTGTATGTCTGTTCTTATAGTTTCACCTTTGCTTCATTTTTTTCTAGCTTTTTCTGTACTGGAATTCCATTCTTCCTTTATTAGACTCTTCACAAGATTAACCTGGTGATCAGAGGTTCATTATATGCTCCTGATATTGTCCTTAATTTTATATGAAAACTACAGGGCACATAAAAGTGTGTACCATGTAGAGACATTCCCTGTTCTGGCTGATGTGTTGTGTGGAGGAATCTGACTCCTACCCTATCACATGGAAGTGACCTCATTGTTGCCATGCAGCTGACAAGGTATTCACACCTTGACACTGGAATGCAACAACAGCTGCTACTACAACCTATGTGCTTCACTAGAAATTAGACTCAGATCAAGCAATTTTTATTTATTTTGCAAATTGTGGAAATGTATCGCACGTGCTGTTTTATTTCTCAAGATAGTGTATTATGTACAGTAAATTTCCATCCAACAGCTCATTACAAATCCTTAGACATGTTTAAAATAATGCAATCAACTAGCACATGCAGAACCACAGGCAGAATTCTCAAAAACTTAGCAATTTTATCTGCCAGTCCAAATATCTACACATACAGTTGTCTGTGTACCTTGATTTATACTTGAAATATTTTCTATTGAAAGATGGCTAATGCTAAGTTCACTTTATCCTACATCATGAGGTAAGCATTAAACTAGAAAATGACACACAATTTTCTCATTATTATTGAGAATACTGTCCCTCAGCAGAAAGGAGTTTTCACTTGCTCCTCTAACACCTCTTCCACAAAACACAGATACAGATACTAATAAAACATTGCATTCATACATCATAGTTGCATTTTAAATTTTTAGATTTTTTTTTCATCTCTCTTTGCTAAAGAGTTACATTCTAAATTTTGGGTCAAATCAATGATTTTGTTCTCAGGTTTGTTTTGGTTTTCCTACAAATGCAATAAAAATTTAAAAAATCAAACTAATCTTGAATTGACAGGGAAGTTGCCAAGCATGTAAGCTAGTCATAAGAAAGATAATATGAAATAACTTCCCCCTTCAAATTTTTGAACAATGAAACTCTACATGAATAGATAAAAGAAATAATTACTTGAAGACTATCTACTCAGAAAGGATTTTTAACAACCTATGGATGTGTCAATAATTCTTAACTGCTGTCAGAATAAATTTTCTCTTGGGAAATGTCTGTATTTAAAGAAAATACTTGTTTTTCAGTTTTTAATGCAGTAAGCATCAAATAAAAAGAAAATGAAGGGCAGACATTGAAGACTGATGAGCTTGATAGGAGTCCAAAAATTATTTCAGTATCTAGGTGGCTAAAGTTCTTGTAGGTTCCATTAAGACAAATCACTGTCTAATATTCTATTCTGTGCATATAGATCTTTTGACTACCATCCAAACAAGAACAGCATTACCCTGCAGTCCCTGCAGTGATCTGGTTTATTATACAGTGGAAAGAGGCACAACATTTCCCCATCTCTAAGAGTATTTTCCACGTGGAATGCTTCATACCTGCATATGTTTAAATAGATAATTAAAAGTATGTTGATCTTATATAGTTTTGGCTTTCTACATATCTTCTTTGTATGGAACATTTAACCTTCTCTGAAAGAGACAACTCTGGTTTGATATTACTAATTATGCAAATGAGGCACAGCTGTTAATAACAGACCTGAAAGTGGACAGGTCTATTTTAGCAGATCTATTTTAGCATGTGCAGTGAAGGTTTGCTTAGCATCCTGGCTTAGGAGCAGTGTGTAAACCCACTGCCAGCACTGGATTCACCACAATGGCATGCTGATGTTCTCAGGGGCTGGAAGGGTGTCCAGGTGATCTAGGAGATTTGTTTTACACCACAGGGAACTAAACATTAAGAGCTATCTTACAGAGAAGACCTCACTCACTGATATATGGAGCCACCTTGTACCTGCCAGTTTGTGTGGCAAGAGGCACTAATCCTCCTCTCATTAGCCTACAGTAAGAACATTCAGTAATCAACTACTATAGAAATATTGAAATAATTTAAGTTCCTATCTAAGAGAATGTCATGTGCACATTTGTGTAAAACACACAAGTTAACTGCATGGTTTCAGGAGCTTGTGTCCCACTATTTCTGAATGTGCAAGTCAAACCCAGATGATGAACAACTTCAGAAGAACAGCTGTGTGTAAATCTATCTTGTATTTCTGAGAAGGTCCAAAGGCACAGGATAAAATGTCTATGTGAAATAATAATATCTACATGAAAAAATGTTACTGCTTCCCAGCCAGTGCGCCCTGTGTAGGTCCAGTGGTAAATCACAATCACGTGGGTTACTACCATGAGGAATTAATACAATAGGTAGTGCTAGCTTGCCATTACCGAGGTCTTTGAAAGGAAACAAAATTATTTTCTCTTCCCATAAGAGCCACACTTTCCTTCATGACACCAGCAACATCCTCAGTATGATGCCATGTCAATCCCAGAAGTGAATTATCTCTTTGCTCCAATATATTTGCTAACTGGTTTCAGGTTCTCATAGTTTTTTGTTAGTTCTTACAGGACAGACAACAAGTGAAGATGTAGAGCTAAAAAAAATTATCAAGAAGCATTTTCTGTACCTTGGGAGCTGGATGGGAAGGGAAATGAAGGGAAAAAATGCCTGTAGATAAAACTAGATCATTATAAAAGCAGCTAAAGCAATTCTTTTGTCTTCTGTGCAAATAATTATTCTAAATAATTTATTAAAACTTCAGGATTGTAAATTTTGATTTTTATCACTTTCACACTCTTAAAAATGTAACATGTAAAATAAAAGAAATTCAGTGGACAGAGAGAAAACACAGTGTAAGCTCTTTAGCCAGATTTCCATTTGATGCCTTGCTCACTTCTCTTATTGTAGATAATCCATCTCTCACCTAAAACCTGCTGCCACTACAGCCCTTCCAGTACTTGTCCTCTTTTCTTTTCCATGTGTTCCAAATTTCCTCCCACAAGCCTGAAGTGTATCTCACTTCATGAATTGTGTATCTCACTCCCTCTGAACTGAACAGGTGCTTTAACCAGCCAAGTAGGCTAAGACATCAACCTCTGCCTCTATGGAACATCAGTCTGGGACTCTTCCCTCTACTCACCCTTGACTTCAACAAAACCTGCAGAAATTCAAATCTTTGAGACATCTATCCTTGCTGTATTTGACTCAAAGTTGTCAGCTCCAGGTTACTGGAGGAATAAGGATGAGAAAAAGCAACTAAATCTGTGTGATTGTTTCCTTAGACACAGACAATGCCAGGGAGAGTGATGACAGCACGTACAGCACTGGGTCATAAGGCAGCATCTCATGAAATATTTAAATGTGTTCAGGCACTTTTAAAATGTCTATTAATGCAAAACACAGAGACAGAGCAATGTAGAGACTGAACATGCTGAACATTTTCCCCCCAAATAACCTATAAAATTATATTCTATGGCATTTTCATGACAAACACTAAATCATTATATAGAAAAATCAGAGCAGAATGCTTTTGCATTCCTCTAGTGCTGGCCATCAGAATCACCTCCTGCTTTCCCTCTTGGTGTGGCCCATTAAGAATCAATTAAAATCTGACTTTTCAATTAGATTGAATGAGATTTATATCCATATGTGGTGATCTGAGGTTAAGTGTAAGCACAGGAAGATCCCTGGTCTGCAGATCCAGCGTGGACCTGTTGTCTTCTAACAACAGCAGGTTTTGTAATATAGGATTATTCAAACAGTCTTAAAACATATTCTAGAGATATAATTAATGCTGATGGACCATCTATCTGGCAAGAAATTCTCTATAATGGGAATAGATTTGTCTATTGCAGTCAAACGTGATTTCTCCTCTCTCTTTTCAGCATAAAAGAATAATTGTGACAAGATTTATCCTGTTTCTTCAAAATTAAGCATCAGCATGTACTGACTTGTTTAGTTATTGATGCCTCATTTTATACAATTTTGCTGTTGTGGGGGTTATGTACAGACTTTAGAGCTTTTGAGAGTAGAAGAGTGAATTTTCATTTTCACCTTGTAAGGTCAGTATAGTAGTGTAATTAAAAGCTTCTGAATTTCTCAGAAGAGAATGAAGAGTTTCAGCAGTGCGAGGAGGAAAACAACAATCTTCCAGGAGCAGCTAAGCAAGCTTCATTTGACTTCAAGAGGATCTTTTAATGAAGAAAAATAAACTACATTTCTTCTCAAAATTAATTTGAAATAGTATGAGAACAACACAGAAAACTTCATCCAACTGAAGAAAATTCAAAACCCTGCCCAGTTTGCTCTCAGACTACTCTAGAGAGGTAACTGTATAATAGAAAGGCAACTTGAAGTAAGCACTTTTTAAAGCATCTTGTTGTCATGCTTACAACATCAGCAGGTTTTTTCATGGTCAGAGCTCACCCCAATCTAATCATACTCAATCTGCTACATAATACTCTTGGGGCTACCTTTGTATCTTCCTCATTGTTTAAATGCCCTGTAGAATGGATTTCTCCAGGGAAAGTACAACGTGGGGAAGAGAGGGAAGAAAATAATTTACTATCTATAGATAATATTCTAGCTGAAGTTAAAAAGATGTGAGAATGTTCAGCTTCATATCCACAAGAGATGTTTTTACTATGAAATTAAATTGAATCAATAAGCCATAACAGTTAAACAATTTCCAGGAAATAAACAGACATGTTAATAATACATCTAAGCTTATTGCAGACTTCCTGATTTCTTAATATACCTAAAGGTACTACTAAAGAGAATGTGTTCTTCAGTCGAGGACTGAAGAAGTTTTCAAGGAGATAAATCTTATCGTTTTTCAAGTTACATTTTGAAAGAATAATTTTTTTTCTTTCTTCCAAAGTCAAAACTTAGAAGTCATAAAATGAATTTTTTTTTCCAAATTACATAGAAGAAGCTCCTCCACATTATTTCATATGATTCTTGGCACTACTTACACAGCTTCTCAGACTTTCACGAGCAATGTGACTTCTAATCGGCTTTGTTTAAAACAGTGGTTTAATTGTCCACTTTGAAATAAGAGATGCACCATTATAGATTAGAGAGTGTTTTATTTGTGTGGCCTCTGTTATATGTCTTTGAGAAGCATATTCCAAAACAGATCTTTGGAAGAAGGGATGATTTGCTGAAACTGCTTTGAAGGAATAGTGTTGAAACTTCAGAGAGAAGCAAAGAGAAAAATTCCAGCTGGAAAAATACAGCTTATTCGAAGGCACACAAACTAAACTAAGGAGTAAAAAAAAAAAGCCTCCAATAGATTGGAATAATTGATCTAGGGACAAAATACACTGCAGTTTGGAAATCACCTGTTAACAAAGATCAACCTTGGCAAATACATAGTAAGTAGGGGAATAGCTAATATATATATGTATGCATTGCATAAATCTGTTCTGTCTGAACCAGTACTTTTAAGAATTCTTTATGTCAAAAACTACCTAATACTTACTCTGTTTATACAGTTATGAAACAGGTTTTTCTTTAATTTAAAGGCCTTTCCTTTATTAGAGTGTTTGGCACCCAGAAGTCTCTCAACAGTTCTTTCCCAAGTTCTACATAACTTGCATTGCCCAATACAATATTTTTCCTTTTTATTATTTTTCTGAGGAAATTTATTTCAAACAAAAAATACATTGAATTTTGGTTAGAAGAAACTATAACCAAACCTGGCTACCTCCACATGCTCTTTAAAGTTAATGGTCTCTTCTGTGGGTGCAAAAATTTAGGAGGGCAAAAAGATAAGCATAGAGGTAGATTACACTAGAAAAAATTATTTTATTTTAATTCTGAAAATATTTGCATAACATTGGTCTAGCTTGTACTTCAGATTTGAGTTTTTATTTAATACAATATCATCTTCTCTCATGTTTCTGTGATTCCTTATAACTGGCTTCAAATAAGTGAAAACAGCCCTTCTCTTTCTACCACCCTCCTCCTGACCCATAGCGAAGAATATTTAAATTGATGAGTTATTCTTGCACAGTTATAAGACATTTCCTCACAATATCTGATCTATGAAGAGAACAAGAAAATTAATATGTGTCTATCTTAGACTCCAAGGATTAAACCTTTGATTTGTGAGAGAGTTTGTCTTCTCTCGTGTCTAGACTGGGCTATTGCATAGTATTTACAAAGAAAGAGAACACAAAAATTCCATAGCCCTGCAATAAGAATCTTATGGAAAATAACTGCAACCTTTTTTCAGTTCTTCCTACAACTGTAAAGTACCAAAATAGCTTGTAATGTTTTAAAAAGAAGCAGTATTATATTTCTCTTAGGGGCCTGTCCTCCTTTATTTTTAAAGGAGATTATCCTCTCCCTAGTCCCTAACAAACTAGCCCCTTCATGATTTATAGATATTCAGTATATACATTTGATATATAATAAGAAAATTTATATTTGCTTAGTTTGCTGATGAAACTCTTCCTTTTCTTCACCCCTAGAAGAAGAGAAATAAATATCACCTCACTGTCTCTAATAGACTGTCAGAAATTGGAATTGAAACAAATGGGCTCCTCAGGAGTCTAAAATGCTGAGCCAGGAGTTGGAATAGCAGTGGGAGACTATCAGTATCTTCTGCAGAAGAGCTGAGGTTCTTTTATTCCTTTTAATGGAAATAAGCACTAAACATACACTAGAAATATGCTCTATCTTTTAATCTCTAGAAAACATGGGATTAATTATTTTCTTTCTCCAAGTGCAGATCCTTAGGGAAAGCCTGTTGTTGACTGTTTCTTAAAGGGTGGAGTAAAACATCCAATGAAAACAATTCAGAATGTTGTAGGAAAAGATTAAGTATCCAAGAAATTAACTTTCTCAGTTTAATTGTTGATTAGAATTATGCAGTTCTATTGCCTTTGTTTTTAAGTTGAACCCTATTCTTGACAAATAACTTTGACTCAACCCCCTCTAGTAATTTTCCTATGCTAAAAATACAGTTCTTCAGTCCTTGCTGTTGTATGAAGCAAATTAATCCATTGTTCCCATAAATCTACATTGGGTTTGTATGGCTTCTGTTTGTGGTGTGACTTACTTTTCTGTTTTACTCAGATACTTGAAATGCAAGTATGTCTCTGATCTCTCTCTGGTGTTACGGTGTTAAACTGTCACCAAAAATCACATTTTCCATTGATAAAATTGGTGGAGACGGGTAATCAAGCCCCTGGCATTACTTTCAGGTACCAAATTGAGTTTGCCTGCGCAAAAGCTAAAAAGCTTTTGGGTTTGGATGTGCAGTGAGCAGATTCACTATAGAAATCACTGAAGAAGAATAAATCTGAAATACCAAGGCATCATTTTTTTACCATAATCATTTCTCAAGGACAGATTATTCTTAAGTTTTAGAATGAAAATCCAATTTGAATGCTAGTCGGGAGCTGTGCAGAAGGGAAGGTGCAAAGCAGATGTACCAACATTTTTCTGCAGCAGATAAAGTGCAGAACTGACGCACAGAGTCTTTATATACGCCTAGGTCACTAAGCAAGGGGGGGTGAATTGGAGAAGTAAAGAAAAGCTGATGGACTGTGACATTTCTTCTGTTTACGTGTCTACTTCACTGACACTTGACAGTTATTAAAGTTGTTCTCATGTTTGAGGGAGTCATTTCCAATTGCCTGTACAACGTATCACTTCAAGAGTTCCACAATTTAAAGTTTTTCCTATTTAAACCTCTACTTTATATAAATTTGCCAGGCAGAGCGAGAGAACAAGGATTGACTTGTTCTGACACTTTCCATTGCAACATCTCTCCTGACTTTTTCTTATGCCCCAGATGCTACATCTTTACATAATGGCAGCAAAGAACCAGCACAACATGGCTTTCACATTTCAAACTAGGTGACGTATTCCTTAATTTCCCTTTGAAAGCACGTGCCTCATTTGATGACACTTTTTTTTTTTTTTTTTTATA
>VZRX01009734.1:11602-25906 GCA_013398075.1 Notiomystis cincta | reverse complement strand
TTTTTTTTTTTTTTGTCAATGCAAAGACAAAGATGCCTGTTCCAAAGGCAGTTGGTAGATGACACAGAAATAAAGGATGATGGTTGAGCTAAATGAGCAAATTACAGACATAATTTTGAAAAATATGGAAACCCAACACACAAAAGGCAGATGACACTTCAGGAAATTGCTTCATATTGAAGGAAATTCATTCAAGGAAGATGCCTACCAATCCATCCTTTCACACGGATATAGGTGTTAAGGTTTGGCTCCAAGTGAAAGTTAGAGTATTTAGATGCCATAATGTACTTTCTGTAAAAGGGAGAAAATTCAGCTGATGCTTCTCCCAGGCTGGATTTGTCCCACAGGCTTTAAAGACTTAATAAACGCAGCTGCAGTTTCCATAATTCTGAATTGCATAGGCTTAGCCTAAAAGCTAAAGAGTTTGTGACTGCCTGTGCCTCCTACTAGTCTGGAAAATGAATGTTGCAGACTCTACACATACATATTTTTTCCTACCAAATAAAAAACCCAATCCAGAATGACTTTAGCAACAAGGACAACAAACAGAAATGAAATGTCCTGAAAACCAAAATTCTCTAACATCTCTCTTTTCTAGCAACAGGGACTTGGCCTGCTCCATTTAGGATATCGTATTGTGCTCATCTATTTTGAAACAGCCCTATATGAGAGTCAGAAATCAAATAAATGTCTGAGCTGTTAAAAGTGTTAAAATCTGCTGCCTGGGCCTCATTCCTGTCAGTAAAATCAAGTGTTCCTATGGGTCTGTTAATTTGTTGGCACCTTTAGCAAGCTTTCTGTGTAGGGAACAGAACATAGAAATATACTCTGAAATCCATATCGACAAATCTGTTAATTAAATGTCAATCATAAGACCTGTTCAGCTAGACTCTACTTCCAAGCCTATGAAAGTTTCTAGAGTTGAGATCTGAAATAAAAGCACATCAAAGAACAATAAAACCCACACAATATCACTTTCATTACATTTTTCATAAAGAATCTAATTTTCATAAGGAATTTAACTTTCCATTTTCCAGCAACTGAAACCAGTGGGAGATTTTCCCGAACATGCCTAAGGAAGAAGAACGACACTATTCTTGGTGAACTCATTAATCTTTCTCTCTATCAGTATTTAGTTATGCAATATCTGGCAGCAAAAAGTCAAGAAGTCTTTGTACAAGAAATAGGGTTTCATATGAATCAGGGAGCTGATGTTCAGGAATGAGTAACTGAAAAAATAAGGGCATTAAGTGACAGATTTGCCTGTGCTTGCATATCCATGGAAAAGATGCCTATCACAGTGCATTTTTAAAGGTTGTCAAGAGCTGTAGGACAACAAAACTATAATCTAGTGTTTCAAATGCATTTAGACTGAGGAGGTGTGATTGGGAAATACGTCAGAATGACCACTTACTCTGATGGTGTCACCCCATGAGACAATTTGGGATCTTGGAAGAAAGGAAAAAGATGAAATCTAACCCAAGTTTTCAATCTATGGAATTGAAGTTCATGTAAGAAAATTAGTGTTACTAGCTTGGGCAGTGAAAGGAGGAGAAAAAGTCAAAACTGGTGCTTGTAACTGAAGGCAAGCTATGGAAGTTACTCCACACAGCAGTGAGAGTTTGTACAGTGTTCTGAAAATAGTCTTACAACTTTACATACCTTTGTCATGTACGACCTTCTTCCTTATCACATTTCTACTTTGGTTTCAGACACTGTACTTAGAGGAAAGCATTAGTAAAAAGGGAAAATGCAGCTAGAGGGGCACAGAACAAATATAGACAAGGTATGTTGTAGTCAAGGATTAAAATTTAGCTATAAAACAAAGGCACTAGAAGAATTTTGAAATCGACATGTCAAGCATACTTCACAACAAATTACAAGATTTCAGTATAACTATTGCTACTGTACATTGGAGTACAATGTACAATAGTAGCATAAGATATTCAGGAAATCCAGTTACTTAAAGGAAACTATCCTTAAATCAACACAATTCAAGTGAAAGAGTGAAAAAAAAGAGTCTTAAGTTGTGCATGGGTCTCCACTGTTATGTCCCATTTGTTTCCAGGAAAATATAACAAATGTAACTGTCGTATTACCTTAGAATTTTGGGTTGTTCCACAGGTACCACATTTGAAAAATTTGCTTAAAAATTTGAAATCCTGTATAGCTCTACAGTGTATACCCAAAAGGAGTTCAAACAAAACTAGAGTCAGACACATAGACACCAAAGTTTAGCAAAAAAGGAACATCTGCAAGTTTAGCAAAAAAGGAACAAAATCTGGGTTTCATAATGTAATCATCATATACTTGACAGCAGACATCCAGAATTTCAGTTTCTGCTTGGAAGGTAGGCAAAGATTTTGTCTTGATTTGCTTCCCCTACAGAATGGAAAGCTGAATCACATTTTAAATGACTAAAGCTTCTACATACTTCTCAATTGTTTCCACTACTATAGTTCACTTTTCAAGTCTTTCACCCAAATGCTGCAAATTTCTGCAAACTACCTAGTTATCCAAAATAATCTTGAGAGAACCTAATTCTTTCTCTTGTGGACAAATATGAGCAATAAATGAACATAATTCCGTAATTTGTATCTTTATGAATCCAGTAGAGTTTTGTAACTGGAAAATAAGAAAATTCAAGCATATAAAATTATTACACGGTAATAACTGTGATAACAAGTACTTAGAAATATAGTGAGTATGGAGCATGTATGTGTATATGTTTCTCACCTTTGCTATGTAATTAGGATTTACAGGAACATTGAAAAATCTAGGAACCTTTAAATATGTCCAACATGAACCACACTTGTAAAAACTCCTAAAGACAGCATTCAGAATGTTCATGTTCATCCAAGAGAATTCTTTTCATATTATAATAATAAAAAAATAAACCTGAATAACAATCACTATCTTGATGGATGATCTATGGATAAAGGTAAAGAACACTGACTATTAGTGGGAAAACTAATTGATTATGCTAATAGGTTGGCACCTCCCCAAGGTTTTGTATATAAGTCAGTAATAAATGGGTTTCATTAATGCCACAAATGCTACTTTATTCCATTGAAGGGAAAATTCTATTTGGTTTATTACATCAAAGGGAAAATGTTTTGATTTTCTGAGGTTGGTCTGCTCTTCAGAAATCCTTGTAATGCCTGAGAGGAGACAAAAAATTATTGCATAACAAAGATTTTGGCTTCCTCCTAGTACACCATCCAGCACTTCCTGCCATAAGAAGTCTGGTACGTGCTACAGCAAACACCCAGTTCAGAAGGCATCATATACAGCAGAATGTACAGGTTGAACACAGGAATGTCAACATTATTTCAGAATGATTTATTATCTCTCTGGTAGTTAAAATAAAAATCTACTGTTTGTGTCTGACAGTTTATTAATTACATATTTAATTCATGGTCTGTGTTTATGAAGAGCCTTTAATTCTGAATCCTACTATACATTTTTGTGGCTTTTACTCAAAGTATTTTAAAAGTGATTAAGAAGGTTAGAAATAAAGTCTTATTCTTCAATTTAGGTGACTTTGTATTTGAAAGAGAAAAAACCCACACTGTACCTTGCTACCTTAGCTGAATGCCTATAATTTACTGTTTCACACAAGCCTATCCCAGGATTAAGTCTTTTTTTCCCTCTTATTTTCTCCCCTCCTCATCCTACTGCGAAGGGGAATGATGGAGTCATTTGGTGGGCACCTGTTATCCAGGCACAGTGTAGCTTATATTTCCTTCTCTATGTATTGGACAAAAAAAGGGGGTAACCAGCAAAACAAGCTGTTCACTGGAGGGGCTGGAAGGTGTGTGTTCAATGATAGTGTACATTTTGCTGCATAGACTGAGAATTACCAAGACTGAAAGAGACCTTTAAGGTCACCCAGTACAGCCATCAACCCAGGACTGCCACTGTAACCCCTAAACAACATCACCAGTGCCAGATCCAGACACTTCAAACATCTCCGGGGATAGGGACTCCACCACTTCCCAGGGAAACCTGTTCCAATGCCTGACCACCCTGACAGTGAAAAATCATTGTCTCATACCTAATTTGAACCTCTCCTGTTACAGCCAATGGCTTACAGCCATTCCCGCTTGTAGACTCACTGCAGGCATGGCAGGAGAGACTGACCTCCATCTCACTACATCCTCCTTTCAGGAGCTGTGGAGGGTGATGTGGTAGCCCCTGAGCCTCCTCTTCTAGAGACTAAACAACCCCAGCTTCATCAGCCATTTCTCATAAGATGTGTTTTTTAGTCCTTTCATGAGACTTGTTGTCTTTCACTGCAGTATTGGATTTGCATGGCCTGGTTTGGGCTGTGGGAAGGGGGAGGGGGGTAGAGGCAGCTTCTGTGAGAAAATGTAAGAAGCTTCCATCACGTCTGGCAGAAATGATCCCTGATGGCTCTGAAGATGGACATGCTGCTGGCCAAGACTGGGCCAAGTAGACATGATGGTAACACCTCTGTGAAAACATGTTTAAGAAGAAATCTAAGGTTGTGGGCAGTTTTAATTTAGATAAAAGAAGAATGGAGTGAGAACATGTGAGAAGAATGACTGTGCAGACACCAAGGTCAGTGGAGAAGGAGGAGGTGTAAGTGCTCTGGCACTGGAGCTGAGATTCCCCTGCAGCCTGTGGTGCAGACCATGTTGTGCCCCTGCAGCCCACGGGGATCCACAGGGATGCAGGCATCTGCCTGCACTCCATGGAAGAGTCACATGCTGGAGCAGGTGTATGCCTGAGAGGAGGCTGTGATCCTGTGGGAGACCTGTGGAGAGAGGGGCCCTGCTCTGGGGCTGGAGCAGCCTGTCCTTGACAGACTGCACCCCATGGAAGGGTGACCCAC
The DNA here is from genome assembly GCA_013398075.1 of Notiomystis cincta. Taxonomy (NCBI): domain Eukaryota; kingdom Metazoa; phylum Chordata; class Aves; order Passeriformes; family Notiomystidae; genus Notiomystis; species Notiomystis cincta. The sequence continues at coordinate 21,048 of VZRX01009734.1, read as the reverse complement.
ACTGCAGCAGTTTGAGGGGGACTGGTGCACATGGGAGGGATTCACCTGCAGCAGGGCACATTGGAGCTCTTGCTCATGAGAAGGAGCCACGTTGGAGGTCATGAAGAACTGTCTCCTGTGGGAGAGACTCCACTGTGCAGCAGGGGAATGACTCCTCTCCCTGAGCAGTGGGAGAAGCCTCGGGTGATGAACCGACCATAGCCCCCATTCCCTGTCTCCTTGTGCCACTGGGGCAGGAGGTTGAGCTGGAAAATGGGAGGGGTGGGAGGAAGGTGTTTTTAAGGGCTCATTTTACTTTTCATTATCCTGCTCTGATTTTGTTAGTAATAAATTCAATGCATATCTCTAAGTTCAGCATGTTTTGCACATGACAGTATTTGGTGAGTGATTTTTCTCCTGGTCCTTATCTCAACTCAGGAACCCTTTGTTAAATTTTCTCTCCTCTGTCCAGCTGCACCAGGGAGTGAATGAGTGACTTCGGTGGGAATCTGGCATCTGGCCAGGGCCAACCCATGACAACTTGACATGCTTCATCACCTCATTGTCCTCTTTAAAGTGAACTCAGGTTTTCTATAGCAGTAAAAGTGGAAGTTGAAATAGACTCAAATTACAAGCTATCAGCTTACAACTCACTTACTAGGACTGATCCCTATCATTCTGAAATAAGTGCAAACACAGAATGAACCTACACACATCAGTTAATGTAGTTAAATAAATATAAATCACTCTTGAAATAACTGGTAAATGATGTGAATTAGACCTTAATCAAATCATGAATTTACCTCAAATATGTCTTTTCTCGAGTTGTACAGAAAATTTTTCAAAATTTTAGTTTAGAAGTTGTATTTTAAATTTGCTGAAAGCATTTTCAAACTCTCTAGTTAGCTTAGAAGTTATCTAGCAGGTTATATAAACCACAAAATTTGCATAGATTCAGAACTCATCATATAAGTTGTTCCCATACCTGGAAAAATGAATTTGAAATTATAAATGTAATCCTAAGCAAATGAAACATGAGCAGTTATTAACTTTAAAACTCTAAATATTCAGCCCCTATCAACTGTTACCTTATTTGAAAATAATTGATTAAGCCTTTTAACAAATTATTTTTAGTTTTTTATTCCTGGTGTTTAAAATACCCTAATTTACAAGTAGAAACTCTTATTTTTTTGTTCCCATTTTTTCAAATTACTTATTGCAGTCAAATCCTTTTACTTTTTCTCTTCCTTTCAGAGTTCATAGCTTGTGAAAAAATGATGGTTCAGTCACCCTGGAGACTAAATGCTGCTAATCCCTTTTTCTTATGAGTGATAAGTGAGGGAAGGTTCAATATGTCTCAGCTTTGATTAGAATGTAAAAGAATTCTTATTTTGATGGAGATTGTCACAAGGTCTCTGATCCTCTGATGAGTCTTTAGTTGAGTGTCAAGTGAGGTAGATCAAGCGATTATAAAACAAGATCAGTAGAAGAGCTTTAGAAATCAGGTGAGCTTTTGTGGGAGGCACTAGGTTGAGGGGAGATCGAAAGGCAAAGGTCTGTGGACTCTCAACTGCTCTGTTCATTTTCTGGGTGAAGCAGGGAAGGAAAGCTGGTGTTCCTCACACTCTAAAGTACTCTAAGATGACCTGAGAAAGTCAAGAATTCTTCAATCCTAGTCAAGCTGATGACCTGCAGGACTTCCTGCTCTGTAAAGTCTAGACATGCTGAATGGCGTCATTCAGGAACACAAAGGCATTCACAGATTGCATATCTTAACATGCATTGCTCACCTCAGGCACAAACTCATCCTTCCACTTCCTATATCTCCTATATACCCGATAAAGCTGGGTCATGTGGCAGGGATCCTTCTCCAGCCCCATGGTGAAGAAATGCTATCAGCAGCTCTGCACATATCCTGTGCGTGATATGGCAAGACCATCCTCTTGTGCCCTGCAAAGATCCTGTCTCTATTTTTAACTACTCTCCCAGTTTCTACACTGTTCAGCTTTCCATGAACACCTACCACAAAAGCTCAGTTCAGACGGTAGCCCAGCTGTCTGCCTGCTGACATCAGTTCCTGGCTAGAAAAGCCTCGTACCTCTGTGCATGAAGTGACCAGCCTCAGCTTGCCACAATGACAAGATGCTATATGCTCCAAAGACTTGGTCAGCCCTCTCTGTGGACATCCACAGCATCACTTCAGTGTGCTCCAAGCTGACATCTCTCAGGATCAACTATCCCTTGGCTGCTTGACTGTGAAGCCAGATCAGTTATGTCTCTCCTAGCTCTGTCATTATTCTCTAGATTTGCCACCTGAGCTGCTTAGTTGATCTCAATTCAATGATCGTTGTTAATCAGTACATTTCCTCCAGACTTGTTCTCTCCTTGTGGATTTCTCAGAGTATTGCACACTGTCTGGTCCTGCCTCAACAAGGCATGAGTTGCCAAATTGCCAGAATTTGCTTATGAGCCAGCTCACTGGCTATCATTAGGCTTAAAGACTAAATTAATTCTTGGAGAGAAAACTGAGTAAATGCAGATGGCAGTGAGCATCAGTCCAGCAAAATACCTGCAGGCATCTCGGAATTTTGAATTCCAAGTCTTTTTTATTAATTTGAGCCCAGTAAGTGCTGCATTAGTAGAGATATTATGTCTGAAAAAAATACCTTCCTTCTGAACCTAGACACAGTTCTACTAATAGAATACACATGCAGGATACAAACAATTATGCTGCAGGGAGAAATCTGCAAAATCAATTCTTCTTTCAATGTTAGTTAAATTGAGAGGATTGATTTCAGGTATAAAGCTTGGTAAGAGTTCATTTGTTTATTTTGCCTTCACAGAAGTACTATATATTGCTACCTAATTCAAATTGCAGTCATTTGAATTACAGCGTGGAGACACAAAAGCATGCTTGTTATCCAGCAGATAAAATCAAGCTAATTTGAAGAAATATTTTTCAGCAGGAAGGTGAGATTCTGCAGCAACTTTCTGATTTCAGTTTGCATCATGTTAAAATGCAGGTGTAGAACTCTTAGAAATGCTTTCCAATCATCCTTACTTACTAGAGTCTTCTAAAATTTTTCTATCTCCAATTTACAGTAGTTATTTACTTTCCATAATTATGAAGTGTCCTGTACATAGATATTCTCATTTAGAAATAGTTTCTAGCTGGAAATTTTCCTAGAAAGGAATTTGAGTTTCAAACTTTTCAAATTCTTTACATTCTGCACAGTAGTAATGAAAAACCATTTTGTTTACTTTCAAAAGATATTTTGAAATAAATATTCCCTATTTGTTACATAGGCAGGCTAAGACATAACAGCTCCAAGTATCTTGCTTTTCCTGATAAAGCACATACACGGGGTGGTTAAATACTGAGGTTTGGTTTTTTTTTTTTGTTTGTTTGTTTGTTTTGGTTATGGTTTTAGTTTTTTAATTTTAAATAAAATTACCTAAAATGACTAAAAGACACCTTATTAGCATTCAGGATTTGGTCTTCTGTCTATTTTCAGCCTCCTTTATATTCAATGAGTATAATAGCATTTCTCAACCTTCTAAGTATATTGTGAAAGTGTTGGAAAAGTCAAGCATACAGATACAGATGGCATTTCAATACCATAATTTGCTTTTTCCTTAATTTTGTCATATCATCATAAAAATTCTTTTAATTCAGGCCACACAGAACATGAGAAATAAAGCCAAGAAAGAAAACTAAGAGTCACTAAAAAGATCATATTTCCCAATCTTAAGACATTCCTCTGGTCATGAAGAAAGGATACATACTCTAAGCAAGGAGCAGTCTAATCTAGATATAATAAGCAAAAAAAAAAATTTTTATGAGCAGATGCTGAAAAAATATATGTGGAGCACATTGAGAATGGCTATTCTGCTATCTGAAAAGTCATGCAACTAAAAAAGGAGAATAAGATGGTGAAAATTTAAATACTTGAAGCCATAAATACTCTGAGACTGAATCTGTGAAGTTAGCCTTAATGTTTTTTATGGCGTATCAGCTGAATGTGGTGCATCAGAAGCCCAGAGGTTCAGTGAAACAGATATAAATAAGCTTAGAGGCTATTTAAATAACATTTTTTTCCTCTTTCTTATTTCAGTTGTGTGACAGAGCACTAAATGACATTGAACTCTTTTCAAGCATGTGGCATTCAGCACTTCACTGAGCTTTACAGCAGCTATTTCTTTAACTCCTTTAAAGCACCGTTCATGACTTATATGTTGCTGAATGAAAAACACTCTATGGGGTCAAAATATAATTTCTGCTCTTACTTCATCCTGCATAGATGTGATTCTTCATGACAGCAGAAATGTTCAGTGAACATCCCACAGCAAAATGATGGCTCATTTTGAAAATTCAGTTGCCTAATGGAATAACTTCTGAGAGTGGGGAAGATGGTAAAAGGAAGATTTCTTTTTCACTTCCCAGTGACATATATATAAGGAATCTCAAATTACCAGTGTAGCTGCATTTGTCTAGCTTAAAAGAAAGAACTGAGTGCTTGTGACTACCTTATAGAAAACACTATACAATCTAATGATTTTTTGGAAGATTGAGTGTTCTGTCAACATCTATATAAAGATGCATGTAGACTCCTTCACATATGTACAAATGACAATATGGGTAACCTTTGCTACAGTTGTCTTTTTAGTCCATTTGAATTATGATTGTGTGTACTAAGACATTTATAACGCTTTTCCTGTACTTGAACCAGTCTTAATCTGGACCTCTGCCCTCTCAATCTTTTCTTAGAAGACAACTCTTCAAAAGGAAAGGAAGGAGAGACCCTGCCACCTCATTTTCCTCAAGCTCTTTACTGGATGTAAAACTACAGAGGATTGCCATCAAATTGTGCAAATGATTATGGTTCCATTCTACTGGAGCTATAAAGTTTGAAAGAGGTCAGGTTAAACAAGCTCCAGTCATTCATGCAAAGTAATATTACTATATTACAGGAATATACAAACAACCTTTTGTTACAGCTTTAGCATGAGGGATGCCAAGTTTTGGAATCTAGAAAGTTCAATGGGCTTTTAATTATGTCCCCTGAGAAGAAATTCTTTTACTAATCACTATTATGTTTCTTTTCCCTTGAGTTTCCCTAAACAACTGCACTTTTAAGATGCGGCAGCATACAGCTTACAAAGCATAAAAGTAAAAATGTAATGCAATGGTAAAACCACAATACTTGTTTTGAAGTCTGACCTTTTGAATTCTTGAAGTTACCACTTCACAATAGTTATATTGAGATGTGTTTACAATACTGTATCCAATTATATATCATTATGTAACCTAGCAAAATGCATGATAGGCTAACAGCAGTACCTAAGCAAGAAACAATTTCCGTTCAGTATTTTAAACCAAATTAATTCCAGTAAAGAAAAGATAATTCAGAAAAGGCCATAACCTTTTGCAATGCAGAGGTCCCTGCTTGTGCCCAGACAATACAGTGACTCAGAGCCATGCTGGCTGAAGTGCATCCAAAGACACAGGACTAAACAGGAAGGCTTGCTCAGCCATGCCTAAGGGTCAGTTAGGCAGGAGCTGTTAGCAAGAAAGATTGCTAACAGCAACTGGTCACAGCCAGTTTGACTTCATGAGGGGAAAGTGCAGCTTGTGAAACTCAATTTTCTTCTATGACAAGGCAGCCCAGCCAGGTGAACAAGAGAAGACACTAAATGTAAACCTTTTGGATTGCAGTTAAGCTTTTGATGCCATCTTTTGTAGTAGCCTTCTGGAAAAATTAGAGTGCTGCACAATCACCAACCATATGATGTTTAACAAAGACAATTGATGGATTCTGCATCTGTGATGGACAACCCTGATTGTGTGTTCAGACAGTGGAACAAGACTGGAGAAGAGCCCTGTGGAAAGGGGCCTGAGGTTCCTGTTTGGCTGCAAGCTGAACCTGATCCAGCAGTGCCCTGGCAGCCAGGAGGGCCACCCATGTCCTGGGGCCATCAGGGACAGCAGGGCCAGCCGGGCAAGGGAGGGGATTGTCCCGCTCTGCTCTGAGCTGGGGCAACCTCACCTCGAGGGCTGGGGCAGCTCTGGGTGCCACAATCCAGAAAAGACATTGAGCTGTTAGAGAGTGTTCACAGAAGAGCAATAAAGATAGTGAAGTGTCTGGAGGGGAAGCCTTATGGAGGAGCAGCTGAGGTCACTTGGTCTGTTCAGCCTGGAGAAAAGAACACTGACCTCATCCTGGTCTTCAATATCCTCACAGGGGGAAATGATGAGGCAGGCATTAATCTCTTCTCTGTGGTGACCAGTGCCAGCACACGAGGGAATGGACTGAAGCTGGGCTGAGAAGTTTAGGCTGGATATTAGAAAAAGATCCGTCACCCAGAGGATGGTTGGGCACTGGAGCAGGCTCCCCAGGGAAGTGGTCACAGCATGAGCAGATAGAGCTCAAGAAGAATTTGACAATGCTCTCACACAGCGTGGCACTGTGTGACCCAGGCAGTTGTCCTTTGCAGGGCTAAGAGTTGGACTTGGTTATTCTTGTCCCTTCTAATTCAGGAAATTTTATGCTTCTACGATTTTATGTTTCTGTGAAAATCTGATGGACATGATCATCAATCTGAAATGCTTCTGTGTTAAATGGATGTTCCCATGACAACTTAGGGATCAAAACACTTTGATGACTGTGGAGTGGCAATGTATGATCCTGAAATCTCCTTCCAGACATGATAATTCCACCCACTACTATGGACAGCTTCCAGTACTGGATGGTCCTGCTCCAGGTGGGATTTCCAAGCTAATGGCTGTCCAGAACCTCTTTTTTTATTCCCAGTAGAAAAAGCCTCCCACCCCTCCCCTGACAGGCCAAGACTAACAGCAAGCCTTTAGTCTTTGCTGGTATTACACCAAGCAGGGATTTTGGGTTAAGAGTCTCTTTTTGTTAATGCATGTAGATCTTAAAATATTCCACAAGAATCAGTGTAAGCTGTAAATGGAAGTGTGGGATCTGCACCCAGCACCAGAGAGAGAAGTAGAGGAAAAGAATAAAGGAAGGAAACCAAGCAGATCCAAACCCAACACCAGGGTTCTGTTCACCATTGTACTTAAGGACAGGCNAGTTGGACTTGGTTATTCTTGTCCCTTCTAATTCAGGAAATTTTATGCTTCTACGATTTTATGTTTCTGTGAAAATCTGATGGACATGATCATCAATCTGAAATGCTTCTGTGTTAAATGGATGTTCCCATGACAACTTAGGGATCAAAACACTTTGATGACTGTGGAGTGGCAATGTATGATCCTGAAATCTCCTTCCAGACATGATAATTCCACCCACTACTATGGACAGCTTCCAGTACTGGATGGTCCTGCTCCAGGTGGGATTTCCAAGCTAATGGCTGTCCAGAACCTCTTTTTTTATTCCCAGTAGAAAAAGCCTCCCACCCCTCCCCTGACAGGCCAAGACTAACAGCAAGCCTTTAGTCTTTGCTGGTATTACACCAAGCAGGGATTTTGGGTTAAGAGTCTCTTTTTGTTAATGCATGTAGATCTTAAAATATTCCACAAGAATCAGTGTAAGCTGTAAATGGAAGTGTGGGATCTGCACCCAGCACCAGAGAGAGAAGTAGAGGAAAAGAATAAAGGAAGGAAACCAAGCAGATCCAAACCCAACACCAGGGTTCTGTTCACCATTGTACTTAAGGACAGGCACAATCCTCCTCATTTCACTTGTGTGAGAAAGAGAAATTGTCTCTCACACACACTTGCATGCTCTTTCCCACTCGTTCTCTTTTACTAATGCTATCAGAGATAACTATTCTTAGCCACTCTTCTTTAAATAGATTAAATTAAAATTTTATAATTTTGCAGATTTGGGGTTGGGGTGTGGTGCATTTTGTCAGATTAATTCCTGGTTATACAGTCCCATCTGATGAAAAAGAGAGTTGCTGAATGAGCAAATGACTGACCAAAGACAAGGTTCTTCATTTACAATAAAAATATTGTTTTACCAACAACTGGCTTTAAGCAACCCATAAGAAATTATTTATGCTTGTACACTCATGTCCCTGTGTTTTATTTTCTATCAAATTAGACTCTGGCTTTATGAATATAATGCCTATGTATGACACATCGTGATTTTGGACTTCAGCTTATGTGGTAGCTGCTTTCAATCCTAGAGCTCAGTGCCTAGATGCCCTGTGTACTGACACCTTCTGATCAAATTTTCCCAAACTGGTTTCAGTTTTCACTTTTTCTTAGTGTACAGATGGCTTTTAGTCACAGGCAAAAGTCCTATATACAAGCCTTTACATCCCACAGATAGACAGCAACATTACAAAATCCAGCAGGACTGGATCTAAAATGAGATGCCATGCCTAGCCCTCCTATTTTAGATAATTTGAAAGTTAATGGACCAATTTATGTCTGAGGTACTGCATCATTACACTGTATCAGAGATAATATTACAGGACTTTCAACAGATGAAGTAAACTACATTGTAAGTGGCAACACAGAGCTTCATTTCCTTCCAGTGGATATGTAACCACTATTATTTGGATAGCCTTTGAAACATCAGAGAGCAGGAAGAAAAGTTTTTAGGATTAGAGCAGAAAGGAGATGGAACTGACAGAGAACTACTAAAATATGATATATATGGAGGCTTTCTTGCATGATACGCTTCAGTTCAGAATTTTACAGCAACATTCTCTATAGCATTTTATGTTTTTGCCATTTATGTAAGTATAATATTTGAGTGCCTGATATTGTTGACAATATTTCTCCTTAAACATAAATCTTCAGTAAGAGCTATTATAATTTTGTTTTGCAGAAAGGGAGCATGCTACATGTCTTGCTTCAGGTAAGGAATCTGCAGTATTCAAATACCAGAAGTTCTTATAAAATGACTGTGAAGATATTTATTTCCTAGTCAAATAAATGTTAGGATTTTTTTTTAATTGCTGGTATGTCATGATATCTTTTAAGTCAAATAAGACATGATATCTTTTTAAGTCCATTTCTATTCCATCAATGTCTTTTTATATGATCATCTGAAGTATTTCAATTTAGATAGAGGAATTTACCCTGCAAGAATTCTAGTTAGAAAATATTTGATGCTTTCTTTTTTTTTTTTCAGTCCTGGATCTTAAAAAAATACATTGAGAAAATTAAATGTTTGTGGGATCTGGTACTGTTTGTGTACCTTGTGTTATTTTTTTCTTCCACACTTTATAACAGAAATCAGAAAACTTCCACATTTTAAAACAGAAACAAAGAGGCTGATCTACTAATGTTTGGTTGGTGGGGTTTTTTCTTTTTTCCTTATTCTTTTTTGGCATGTTGCTTTAACAATAAGTGCAAACAAAACATGATTTCCAATTTTGGAGAAATTGGACTTTCATTGTAATGGCTTTTAAAGTGTATGTATTGTGTGGTATTTTCTTCTTCAGATACACTGAGGCAAATGAAAGAAAGCTAATCTATTGATTAG
>VZRX01009733.1:148343-176692 GCA_013398075.1 Notiomystis cincta | reverse complement strand
GAGGAGAGGAGAGGAGAGGAAGGTCTAAACCTGTCTAGATAGGCAACTTGCTCAAGGTGGATCAGCTTGGACTGATTGGACCAGATCCTTTCCAACTCCAATGACTACCTTTTTAAGCTCTTAGGAAGTTTAGCTGCCAAATCCCTTCAGTTACAGAAATTTAAAATATACCACTGGTATTCCATGATCTCTCTGGGTAGTTCATGTTTTTAATCTGTTACAAATTTTAAACTTTGCTGTAGTATGGTTTTTCTCCTTGCTTCTTCTGGTTTTACTTGTGAAGACTGAAAAAACACAGACTTCTCCAGGGTTGATCCCTATTCTGTTTAGGACCCATAAGGGCAGGCCCCCAGACAGGCATTTTTAAATATCCAGCTCCAGCATGCCAAAGCAATCAGAAAGTATTACAAGAAAATTCCATATCTGATATGATTTTAAAATGAAAACCTAACACTCTGAGGCAAGTTTCTTATGGGCCAGTGCACAGAAATACTGTGGGATGCTGATTTAAATCCTCTGGGGTTAGAAGAACCCAACCATAGTTCAAGTAAGACTACTAAATTAAGTCTAACACCAGGGTAGTCATCTTCTGTCAAGACTTACTATAGCTGATCCCAGGGAAGTGCTGTATCTCACTCAGTTCCCTTAAAGCTCCATTTTGTCCTATGATACTGTATATTATTATATGATGAATGATAAGTTTTACAGACAAATAATACAAAATGATCCTAACTTAAAGACTTTTAAGTTGTTTGTGAATGTCAAGTGCTGATACTTGGAGCAGAGAACAGCAAAGGTGAACTACAATGTTTTCTGTGACAGTGTTAATGATGAAGTATGGCACTGAAATAAGGAGAGATACTGAGTGAGTCAGGCTTTCAGGACAGAACAAGACATTTCTCAGAATAAGGTGGTGCTTCTCAAACATGACTGTGAAGTGCCATAAAGTACCTAGAAAGAAATCCTGACCCTTTGATGTAGGATTTAGTCTGAATAAGAGAAGACAATAAGGATGCATGGCTGTGACATCCAGAAAGAAAACCAGAACTAAGACACTGAAATAGGAACTTTGTGAAAACTGCTTCCCATTTTGCCTGTACCTTTATCTCTCTTCTGTTTTATCTCTAGTGGGAGAACAGTATTTAGGAAAATTGTATGCAAACCTCTAGGTTTTCTGGCTTTAGTTATTCTGCAGCTCCTACACCCCCAAATTAAATTGAGTCTTCATTTCTCAGGCTGTTTTTAAAGCTTTGTTATTCTAAAGTTACAGCACTCATTTAGATTTTCTTCAGTTAATCCAATTGATTTATCTGTATTTCCCTGTTTTCCCTTCAAATATTCTTCTCTCCTAAGCTCATTTTCTTTATTTTCATTAAATTTTTTGGTTGGTATTCTGAGGGTGATTTGTTTTTTAATTTTCCCTCTTTATCAAAAGCATACAGATTAATTTAATTTCATTTATATACATTTTTAAATAAATAAAATGGCAAACCTTCTGTTATATTGCTTCCTGAGCATATAGGATGTACATTCCATAGTGTCTGCATAAAGGAGGCATCCACCTGAATATTTCCATTTGATACGGAGAGATGCTGAAATAAGACAATGGTAACAGGAAACAGTGAAAATTATGCACTTAAAATATTTAGTATATTAATTTATCAACAAAAGAGAAGGCATCATAAAGTAAATATACAAATATTCTGAAATTATAATTCTTCTAAAGTTTGGGAAAAAGGCATGGAAGCAGCCCTGTTCTGGAGGAGAGACTCACACACACACCCCTTTCAGTGAGGAAAAAGAAAAATGCATCACAACCAGATATCATTCCCTAGATCAGAAAAAAAAATCATAAGAATCACAGCCAATCTCCCCATATCCCCACAGAACTTCGTGTTTTCCCACCATTTGAGCACTATCTAAAGAAACAAACTTACCAGGTATCTTTCAGAGGACACACTGACCAGGATAAGGTCATCACCTATTCGAACTTTTTCTCCTTCTGACCTTTGCTTAGAAGCAGGGTGTATTGTCCACCAGCATGCCTCACCTAAAGGACAGAGGCACTAATCAAGGTTCTGCAAAACAGACAACTCCCAAGAAGTCTGAAGATATCTTTACACACATTGAAAAACCATAATAAAAATTGTCTTATAAGACATTGACCTTATAGAACCACATAATTTCTCTTTTCAGTCATCTTCAGTGCTTTTCTTTTTCCTTGAAACTTTTTGTCGACCAATCCTTGTAACATCTGATATTTCCCTTTCCAGGTATTTTTAAAGAGGCCATTTACAAAACACTGCTCAGAACTGCTCTCCCATGGAGGCTCTCCTTGCCAGCAAACTTCTGACAGCTACCTTAGTCTTATTTATCACATTTTGTCTCTTCTTTTGTTTAATGGTCATATTTAATTCACAGCCTTCTGTGTCACATAGCACATCAAACCTGGAAGCAGTTCCACCAGCACTACAGACCATATAATTACAAAATAGCCAAGCCTAAGGGTGACAGCCATAGAACCTTTCCTACACATGAAATGTAAGATTCCAGGTTACTCTGCACATGCACACGCACACACACACACACACACACACAGATTCTGGGAAGATTCCTTTCACAATTTCACAGCACCATATAAATCTATTTTTGGCTCTTTGAGGCTAAGTTACCTTTAAATTCATTTAATATAGCTCTCAGTGGTAACTCATAATTTATATGTGTTTTCATGGAAGTACAAATTTTTTTTACTATACTTCTGTCAGCAGTAATGGCAATGGCAGTACTCCCAGAAATACATTAATTAGATTTTAAATCTTTCTCGTAATGTCATGTTTGTGTTGTATCTCTTCCACTATGTCCCATTATTGGTTTGTCCATTTTATGTGTATATTTCTATCCAGCTCTATTAGCAATGTGCTCATTGCATATTTTCTGGTTTCCTGCACTGCAAGTTGCAAACTTCTTTTGTTACTTGGTTACAATGTATATTGTGAATGCACCAATATATATGGCTTTTCTGTACTCTAAGTGTCAAAAAAAAAAACCAACCAAAAGTATCAAATTTATTTTATTCAACAGAAATGTTTTATTTTGACCATTTTCACCGATTTTATTGCAGTTGTGTTAAGTCAGTTTTATTGCAAGACTTGCTCACATTCTTTTCCATTCATGAGCTTAGTTACATTAAACTCAATGCCTCTTCTAAAACCAGAAATGGGTGACTCATTTTCCTTCAAAAATAACTTGCCATACCTGCTGCATTTTCTCGCAGTCCCACATCAAATGCAAGTTTATCTGTCTGGGATCTCGATGATGTTAAACACGTCAAATACTGCAAAACAGTGATGTTATTGAAAAGAAAAACCCTGCAGTATCCATTAACACACATGCCAAGTGAATATATTCCCATTACTTCATCTTACTATCATACTTAATTTTTTTAAATTAGCTAAACATGATGTTCCTATTCTTAGAGAAACTCTTCCTGAACTGATCAAAATCCTTTTCCACTACAGCACATTTCCACTTCAGCTGTGTAATATAGCTTCTACCTTCTGAAGTTTTGTACAGCTCATCAGGCAAACATCTAATTACAGCCCTATCATAGTAAGTTTGATTCATGAAAACATAAAACAAGATACCAAAAGGCAGCAATCATACTTGTAACTCTGGTATATCAAGGCAACTACAATTTTCATGGTTCATAAACATAAGCAACATAGTTCAAATATTAATGTAGCATTTTCCAGTACAGAAAAAGGAGGGAAGGTGTTTTCCTGACTTCTCATTTCTTCAGCCTTCTATTAGGTGTATTTACATGGGTCCTGGTAGGTCAAAGATTAAAAACAGCTGAAATTTTCCAGTTTTAGAATATAGTAGGATGAAATTTACACAAGGCAGCCCGAATACATGGGCTTTGTGGGCATAATCCCTGGGAACTATGGGGTGTCAAATGGAACGCCTTATGAATGGGGAAAAAAATAACATATATCACAACAAATTCATTTGCTGCAGAAATACTAGCTAATGGAAGTATCATTAAAACAGATTCCTTAAGGACACAGAAATAATCCACGGCCAAAGGAGTTTTTCAGCTACAATTCTGAGTTAGATAATTCTGAATTTAACCGATTTTATTGTGTTGAGACACCTTAAGTTGTTAACTTCTTTTTCATCTAGTGCAGAAGGTAGCTTGGAAAGAACATTACTCCAAATTTCTTTTATTTTGTTAAAAAGACATTATTCCTGCCACTCATTCCATGCCAGCCCCCCCTTACCATCTCGCTGAAGGAGTGCCGAAGGAGGATAGCGTGGCCGTAGAGCAGGGTCCGGTGGCCACCCCCTTGGGCTGCCTGCAGAACAGGATGGAGAAGGTCAGAACCCCACTGCACCACCTGGACCACGGGCAGAACCTTGCAACAGCATCAAGAGCTGTGACAGCTCAAGGAATAAGTGCAAATATCCCAACAGATTATGAAATGTACACATCAGGGAAAATATCATAATAATGAAGAGGCTACAGCAATAGCCAAATATCTGCCAAAGGAACAAATGTTTTTGTTTGTCAAGGCTTTTATTTTTACCCAATTTTTATTATGATTTTGTAAAACACAGAATTTGCAAACATGTATTTTAAGTTAAATGAATAGTACTTACCTTTCTTATAAACTTCACGTAGGCATTAAAAAAAATAACAACATAAGTATATATATAGATACAGAAATTGAAATCTGAAAGAGAAAAAAATGTACCTGCTGCCCAGAATAGTTTAAGCATATACTAAGAATATCTGCTTGTCAATACTAATCATAAACATGTTTCAGATTCATTAAAGCAGCTGCATCCATAGTTCCAACCAAGTACAGTTATTAATTTTGAATATATAAAACTTTGACAAGATCAGGGAGCAGCAACATTTACTTCCTTTAGAGGATTTAACAGGCATCTTTTGAGTTCTTTTTGAGCTCCTTTTGGATGGCATTTAAGGTCAGTTCTCATCCTTGGATTCATTTGCAAGGGATAAAGATAAGTAAAGGATACTCCAAGAACTCAAATGATGGTTATATATCCATAGGAAAAATACTTTACACACTGTGAACAATACATAAGTTAAGCTGCCACCAAGCTTTTTCAAAATATGTCATTCATAAAAAATTATTTTAATCCTGCAGGAATTTGTCACAGCTTGGTGAAGAAAACTGGAGAAACATGTAGCAGTGAATATAATACTTCTTCGTAATTTTATAAAACTTTTTTTTTTAATTAAAACGGAAAACCTTAACAGCAAAGTCAACTGTAATTTCAAACAGGTCATCAAAAGAAATTTACACGTATTCACTTTGCAACAAATATATGAATAAAGAAAACAAGCAATGAAACACTTCCTGCTATTTTATTCCTGGAAGATTTTTAATGAATCACTTCAAAATTTAAGGCTGATTTATAAAAAGCAAACAAAAACAAAAGAAGAAAACAGCACAACAAAAACAAAACAACAAAACCTCCAAACTGAATAAGCTAAAGTCTTCCTCTAGAAAAATCTGAAACTAGCAGCAGAACTCTGTTCCAAACTAAATTTATTTCTGAAACAAATAATTTTTTATTTCAGCCTTGCTATTAGTATGAACTGCTGTTCCTATAACAGTTTCCCCAATATATTGTACCTAACTGTAAAATAAATGCAGTTTCAACATAACACAACAGATTATATTGTCTTTTTTGTTGTCTACTGCTCCTTAAGCAAGAGTGTCATCATTTTTAGCAGAGATAATATTTTCTCTAATTCCAATCCCAAATAAAATATTCATATATCATTTTTAACCTCAGACTAAATCTTTCAGCTGAGGTTTGAGGTGAATATTTTAGAAATATTAAAATGATGTAATTTATTAGGAATCCTAGAAATTTTTAAGTCAATCCTTTGATCTCCTAAGCCTATGATTTTATTGTCATCAAGACTTGTTTTATAGAATACAATGCAATTGCAAAAAAAAAAAAAAAATCACTCTATTTTATGCAGTGGAAAACAAAAGGTCAGTTTTAATGAAGTCTGAAAACCATTTAGGCAAAGGTTGACAATGCAAGATCAGAGGTGACAGAACTCCATCTCTCACATCTTTGCAATAATATGTGCCAGTTAAAGATCTGAAGTGCAGAACAAGCCATTAGGTTGTAAAACAAGTAATAGAGTTTTATCATTCCCTGTTTGTAAGAGAATAAAAGTTCTATTCAGTTTGATTCAGCTGAAATTGGAGAATTAGGGTCAAAACAATCAAATTGATGATGGTTCTGGATTGCAAGTATCCAAGACAGTTGCACCAGCTCCTCACTGCCAAAGAGAAATTAATATGATTACAATAGTGGAGCAATAATGTCCCAAGAAAACTATGCCATCAGGATACTCTTTTAGAAAATCCTGGACAAGGAAAGAAATTAGGACAATCTATATTCAGATTCAATGTTCTTTGAGGTCAATTTACTTACCCCTTCACTAGCATTATCCCCTGTGCTGGCCAGCATTTCTTGAAGGGCTCTGACAGACAGTGACTGTTCAAGGACAAAATTACAGATGCAAAGGTCTGGAGGGACATACTGTAAAAATAAATTAAACAGTGCAAGAATAGATCATCAGAACAGGTGAAACAGGATGAAAATTGTGTTTGAACACATTTATTTTAATTTTTGAATCTCTACTTAATGAGTACTCATTTGTTTTTGAGGTATATGCTATTTTCCTATATGGAAACAATATAAATCCATTCTTCATAACTTGACAAAAGGCAATTTTGCTTTCCTTGAGCTGTATTCTTCAAAGTAAAATGAAACTTCTTCAGGTTTAAAAGCAAAAACTACATATTATTGCTTTCCTGTCTTTTAGGATGACACCATGAATATTGTATTTGTTTTCTAATGTCACTGACAAATCAGAAAAGAAGGTATATGATCTTATTTGATGTATGTGGTTGATAGAAGAGATTTACAGCAGTAACTAGATAGCTAAGATTCAGAATCTTACGGTGTAATAATATGAACTCTTTTAAGAAAACTCAGTTTTTGAATCAATATGTCTGCTGTTTTTGAAACATAAAACTTACATTCACAGCAAACTTTTTTTTTCCAATTTCTTGGCACTGATATGTCCAAAGAAAGATATGTCCAGGAGAAAAAAGTCTCAAGGGGAACCATCAATAAAATTAATACATGGCAGAAAAGTACAAAGATGATAGATCCAGAGACTACACAGTAGTACCCAGTGAAAGGACAAGAGAAATTGACACAAAGTGAAATACAGGAAATGTTTTTTTAAACATGACAAAACCTCCCTAATTGTACTGTGAGCATGGTAAACAGTAGAACAGGTTGCCCAGAGAGGTTGTAGAGTCTCTACACTTGGAGATACTCAAACTCTGACCCGAGTGCCCCAAGCAATCTATTCTGTCTGAAACTATTCTAAGTGGAGATTTGATGACTTCCTCAGATTCTTTCCAACCTTAACAATTCCATATCCTGGTATTCATGATAAAGATCATGGCAGTGGATGAGCTTTAAAGTGGATATGCATGTCTTCTTTTTTAAATCAGAGTGACAAGAGAGAATAAAATTCTTGATAATGCTACATTTTAAGGTGGTGAAAAGTGAAGAAATAAAAACAATTTAACAAAAAGATGCAGAGAGAACAAAAGAGAGAGAGAAGCTGCTCTTCTGATTTATTCTTAACATTCTGCTCTAATAGAGGTTTATAGTTTCATCTCTTCTCTCCTTTCTCCTCTCAAGCTCTTCTTCTTATCCTGGGGGTCTTTGGAAGTTTTTCTTTGCATCTTTCTAGCTTGTTTTTTCAATTTGACAGTTTTAATCTTTTAAAATTCTCTTTTACTTAATCATTCTTGTCCCTGTACTGATTGATAATGAAGTCAGAAGCATCACTTAACATCAGTAACTAACAGGTGACAATGCTTCTAAAATTATCAATCCAGTGTATCAATATATATTTGAACCTACAGCAGTAATAGAAATATGGAGGGCTGGTAAACTTAAATCTTAATAACAGACTGAAGACTTAATCTTGAAAATAGGAAGTATTTCGCTTACAGGAATTTTCTTAGTTAAAAGAATAGCAGCTTTTGACTGTTCACAGGTGAGCCTCAAAATTTATTTGGAATTTCTAGGAAGTTTCTGCAAACAATTCTAAGATGCAGTCAGGAAGAAAAGTATACATAAAGTCCCTCAAGAATCACATTTAAGAAACCATAATTAAATGTGCTTGTGAATAAGTAGGTTAACATTCACTGATCAGTTACACCAGTTGAGAGTATCAGCTTCTTACTTTAGCTTCTGATGTTGGCTCCAAAAAGCACAGGCGATTCCCAAGTCCCTCAGCTGCCAAGCAAAACTTCCTTTGTTCTTTGTGAATACTGGCAACACACTGAAGTACTACTTCATCATCCTGTCACAACACAAAGAACAAGAAAAAGTTATTTGGAAGATATATACGCACTCTATAATGTTAAGAAATCCTGAAAAATCTGTTGAAGACTAATGTATTATAATGCTAAAATTTATATAATGTACATATGCAGAGATTCTTTTAATGTATATCTGTAACAGATGTATAAACATGTAAAGATTTCTATATAGATTTATATTCAAGACTTTATCAAAGTGGCAAAGACTGCACACTGTCTCCAGGGCTTTTACAGCTGTTCTGTCCTTTTGTCTCTTTAGCAATATAAAGCAAACTGTAAGCACACTGTTACTCAATTTTACTCAGCAAAATATTTTTAATGCTTACAGTAAAAACCTTTCCTGCAATTCTGCAAACAACAGTGCTATTTGGTGGCACAGTAAACTATCAACATTATTACTCAGAATGCAGAATCTTAACTTCTAAGTTTTCATGTAATATAGAAATCTCTGTGTACAACCAAAGATCCAAGAGGCATTTTTCAAGTGAAAGTTCAAATAAGTCATAAGAACTTGATGCTCAAAAAACATATCCCAAGAATAAGAGCACTCTGGAAAAGTGCTTTTACAAAGTGTTGCATAATATAACGCCAAACACATAAAGTGCCAAGCCCCTTTTAACCTCTTAATATGTGATACTAAAGCTGATATAAGTGAGCCAAAAGAGATTATTTTTAGTGTTGGACTGTGTCAAAGCTATATACAGAAGTAAAAGTGATTTTATGTTCCAAAACTTGTCCACTAAGAAACACATCACTGGGAGTGTAGCATGTAGAAGCACTTGTTTTTATACAGTTCTGTTCACCCAAAGGCGCTGCCTTACAAGTTTTTAAGGGGGCGGAAGCCGATGAAACAGGAGCGATGTGATATGTCACTGTCCCCTCCAGCTACAAAGTTATACTGGTGTCAATTATTATTATCAAAGCAGACACATAGCAGCCTGTGATCACTTGAACCCTGAGATCACTTGAACAATTATGTTCTAAAAGCAGCACTGCTATTTACGGCGCCCTTATGCAACTGCAATACTATGACACTGCCGTGGCTTCGGGCACTTAAAATAAAAGCCAGCAGACACAAAGTCATTTTCACCCAAGGAGCTCAGTGACACACCCGTGAAACAGGGAGATCAAAAGCATGTTCTTCACTCGTGAGATTTCACAGGTGTGTGCAAGTTACAGGGCTTTCTTTTACGTGATCCTTCACTGCCTGATTGCTACTCCTTCCTGAAATGGGCAACTATTACATTTCAGACTAACCAGCAGTTATTGACAGTGCTTTTCTTATCTGGCTTTGCATGACAATCAATAGTGGTTTCAACAGTGCAGAAAAGGAATTCAAGACAGTTTTGCAAACAATTCTAAGATGTAGAAGTTAGACTTAATCAATGCTAAAATATTATTTTCCTCCTGTTGCTTCTGTTTCCATTTCTATAAAACGCTCTCTGAAATTTTCATCTTTCAAGTTCACTAATAAAATAATGTTTGGCTTTTTAATCTTCAGTGTAATAAGTTACAAAATATTAACAATACACTCACTACATTCCTCCCCTCATGAATTTTAAAAAATTTACATCAGAATCATATCTATTTGGTGAGGAAAAATTAGAACATATGCACGATAAAAATAAAGATGTTTAAAACATTTTTTTGTCATCTGGTTCCTGTATCAATATTTGAACATACATATTTTAGGGCTAAGAATAGTAAAATAATAAAACATGAAGTTATAAATACCAAGATTTAGGATAAAAATTGAGCTTTGCAAATTAGCATGCACTCATCATTATATTAAATTACTTCTATATAACTCATATTGTATTTCTTTTCCCTACTGCATTAAAGTATTCATCGTCCCATACAGGTATATATAGTGCCTCAATTTTAATTCAGAGTTCCCTAAAAAATAAAATTATGCCTTCAGACTTTTTACAAGAGCATGTCCTATCTTTTATGGGACAAGGGGTAAAGCTTCAAACTGAAGGAATATAGGTTTAGATTAGATATACACAGGTTGCCCAGAGAAATTGAGGATGCCCCATAGCTGGATGTGTTCAAGGCCAGGTTGGATGGGGCCCTGAGTAACCTTATCTAGTGGGAGGTGTCCCTGCCCACGGCACTGTGGTGGAGATGGATGATTTTAAACTTCTCTTCCAACCCAAAACATTCTATGATTCTATGAACACAAATAAATCTTACTTAAAATGAGAATTAATCAAATAAATGAACTATTTTCTTTTTAAATCCACAGGCATAAAAGGGCAAGAGTTCCTGACATAATGACATTAATATTTTAATATTCTAGAATTTGGACAAATAAGCACTTAGAATTTACAGTATCATCACAAAAACTTTATCAATCATTACGTGCAGTAATCCCAAAACAGAAGCACAGAATATCTTTAGAAATGTATGCAGCATTCAATGCTCATGTTTTATGTTAATCCCCTAAATGGCCAATGGGCNATTTATTACATTTATTACATTTATTACATTTATTACATTTATTACATTTATTACATTTATTATATTATATATTATATTTCAGAGTGTTTTGCAGCAAAGTTTTGAAAAGTATTTATTCAGGACTGAGCATAAAGAATTAGCAAAGCCCAGACAATCTGCAAATGAGATAATTACTCTCTGTTAAAATGATTCAGTAAAAACATCATTTTGGCTCAGGTCTGTAATTGCTTTTCTGGCCTGAAGATGCCAATAGAAATGAGTTTTATGGAGTTGCTCTGCTATCATGAAAATGCAGACCCTGTCTCAGCAGTACCTTGTTTGCAGTACCTAGTTTGTGAACCATAAATTCAACAAATTTAAAAGGTTTTGATTTAGTAAGTGCTTAAAATGCAATTTTTCTCATCTAGCATGTCTGAAATTTCCTTGTTCTAGTCCATTTATTTTTAGGGGGTGGGAGTTGGGGTGTTTGGGTTATTTTTTTGTGAGGATTTTGTTGTTTGGTTTGTTTGGTTGTTTTGGTTGGGTGGGTTTTGATAAAACAGGCTTAGAGTGCACAGAATTACAGGCAGGACAGGACACCCATAAACAGTGGTTCACTGCAGATGGGCATTTGCACAAGAAACTGCTTTTGCTGTTCTTCCTCAAAAAGCACACACCTTCTAAGTCTCAGTTACTAATAACTGCTTTCCACCAGTGGCATCATCAAGAATTATGAAATGTTAACCATGAGATACATTTTATACTACCATCATTCTATCTACCCACAAATACAGATGCATAGATATTTTTAGCTTTTTTATTTTTTCCTGAATGAAGAGGAAGTGGAAGCTGTCCCCTTCTGTCCAGAAATCTCTTATCTGGTCAGGATTCATCTCTCAGCCCTATAGCAAAAGGACACACACAAAGTAACTCCATCCCAATCCTAAGAAGGTCTATACATAGAAGCATGATGAAATTGTTAAAATATATTTCAGATGGTCTGAAACACTGCAGAATTTACCTAGTGTCATGTAGCTAATGCGTCTTTATACTGCCCATTCTTGTATTCACACAAATGTACAATTTTTGCAAAGAGGAAAAAGACAGTTTTGGAGATAAAGGGGTGCTTTGAAAGTAAGTAACCACATCACTTTGTGTACTGCAAAAGTAAATTTCCATTTGCCTTGGCTAGATCTGAAGCTGCATTCCGAATTTGACTATATAATAATGTCAATATACACTGAGAAAAAAAAGTTCTAAAACAGCTACAAAAATCAATGTTATAATTTAAGAATGAACAAGTTGCCAAAATAAAACTTGACTCTACACAACAGTATGTCTTTCATGAATACATTAAATATTTAATTCTTTTTAACTGAAAACTTTAATTCCTAGCCTTCAGCAATACAGAAGTAAATAATATACTATATAACTTTAAAATTTTTTAAACAACCACAGTCCAGTAGTTCATTACCAAACACTATTTTGTCTTGATATTCAGGCTGTCTTCCTCCTCAGGTTTCATAATATAAACTGATGGTGAACTTAAACTGAGCTTCCTATGATAAAGTAACAAGTCAAAACATAAGCAAAATTGATTTTTATTACTCAATTACTTGACTTTCTGCAAAGGGATTCAATGATCAAGGCGAATTAATGTATTGCTCACACTACCTTGTTCCTGCAAAGTTCAGTAGTTTTTCAATCCAGAAAGTGAGAAGAAAGAAATTCCAAAAGTTAATGAAACTCCTTCTTCATTTATGTTGCATATATGTTCCATAATTTGGAGCACAGAACCATGAATACACTAAATATATACATGCAAATTCTGTTGGAAAATGGTACCCTAGATTTAGTTTATTACCTACTGAATGAACATCTACCTAATCTCTATTATATTCATGAACTGATAAAATAAAATTGACACAATATTGAAAATAATCAGTTATAGATAATTAATCAGCTTTGTTATTATGCTACAAGAAAGAGGTTTCTCAAAAAAGCCTACATATTTCCCTACAATTTACTCACAGCTGCAATAAACATTCAGGTAAGTACTTGCACAGGAATGACTAACTTAAATGCAAAGAGACATAGAATTGTTTGAAAGTATATTCTTCTGTAAAAGTTTTATTTGGTAATATGTGCTTACCATCAAGAAATACATATTACTTTTAAAAAACCCAACACATGTCTATTAAACAAAAAACCTCAGAATTCCTGAGTTTTTATGGTAAAAGAAGCAAGCATATCAAGTTGATGCTCCATAAAGGCCTGATTAATGTGAGACACTTGCTGATTATAGATCAGTGCTGTGAAAAAATGAACTAAGTAAAAATCCACAGCCACCTTCACTCTTTGATAGACAACATTCTACTCACGTGTCTTTATCACAAAGCACAGGATGTAAATAAATATCTTGAGAGTTCTTGAACACTAGCAACAAACTGATTCTTCTACAGGACTGAATTTCTTTACAGTTTTCAGGAATAATCTTGGAAAACAAAGTTCACCAGAAATTGCAATCTACAGTGGCTGCACTTTTCTTCACAAAATAAGGAACTATATGCAGAGTTGATAATGCTCTAATCAAAGATGGATTTGTAAATTTGTTTGTTCCCCACCACTTCCTTTCCCAAGGGGAATGGTCTTCCTGAAAAGCTGTCCCCATAAGGTTGTATATTTTGCAGAACTTTGTCTAAAATGCACAGCATTGGTGCATGGCTAATGTCACAAAATAAATTCAGTCATTTATTAAAACAAGTACAGGAAACAATCTTTGTCCCATTTAGAAAGCAGTCTCATAGTCTTAATTAAGAAATAGAAGAGTATTTCTGCTTGCAAACTCAAAGTGCTGCCCTAGGATATGGAACTGGATTTTCCTCTTCCTACAGGATAAAAATCTCTCCTAAATCTGACCCCATTATAAGCATTTGAAGGGGCGGAGGAGAGGGGGAGGAGGTGTGGTAGCAGTCGCAACAGATGAACACACAAATCCTTGCTAGAATTTTACATTTTCTAGAGTTTGGCAAAGATTTTGACATCAGAGTACAGAAGTGAACTTGTTATGCTGCTCATGATTTCTTCTCAGTCATCCAGGATTCACCATTATTTTCAGATCAAGATATTTTCAGATCCAGACAAGGTTTTTGTACTTGAGCATGAAATGGATATGCCTTCCTTCCACCCTCTGCCTGTCCAGCCTCCAGCTTGCTCTTGAATTCATGTGAAATTCTAATTTGCAACCTGCTTTGCACTGTAGTAATACAGTTCAGCTACAGGAAAATCGAATTCTTGTGTTTGTTTTCAGCCTGGTGTCCACACATTACCAATTTCACATTACCAAGTTCCCACATGGCAACTTCCAGTGAAGTTTCTTGTCCACATCACTTCCAGTCTGTCTTTTCCAGTCTAAAAAGTCCTAGCCTCAAATAAGTGGTTCCTCATCTGATTGTCATCCTGTTCCTCATTTGACTTTTCCCTCAACATTTTCCAGTTCTAATAGTTTCTTTTTAAAATAAGGTGATCAAAATTCCATATATTATTAAAGGTATGGAAAATTTCAAAAAATTGTGGAATAGCAAAAAGATGTATTCCATTGTGTTCTTTATTCTGTTCCAAGTAATTCCTAATATTTGATTGCCTTTTTTGACCTTTAATGAGTATTAAGCTGATTTATTCACCAAAATATTATAGCACCAGAATCTTATTTCTCATTTCTGAGCCAATATTTTAGGCATGAAGTAGGATTGATTTTGTTTCCCTCCTTGTTTATAAATTCACATTTAGCCTGAATTTCAGCTGTTACTTAATTTCTGAAGGTCTTTTTAGAATGGTTCATGGTTTTATCACATCCCTGCTACTCTAAATAACTTCCTACCATGAGTGCTGTACCTATTTGTCCCCTTTCCCAGACCCTCCAACCCTTCCCCTTCCCTGGTGAAGGCAGTCAAACAAACTGGTCAGTTTCCATCTTTAACTCCTCAAAACCAAGCCGAAAAATACCAAAATATATGTTATTATGCTGTGTTCTCTTTATTTATTCTATGTTTTATTTATAAAATTTTTTTCTGCACAATTCTTTAACGCTCAAGAAACAAGACCCAAACTGCTTTATTTCCTCATGGGTATTCACGTTCTCTATTGACTGACATTTGAAAAATGACAATAAATATTCTCAAAAAGATTACTACATCTTACAGCTAGCTTCTCTACAAAGTGTGCCATCACTCAGCATGATAACAAACAGAAATCACACTAATTTCATACTATAAAATTCAAGAGAACAAACAACCTGGCTTTTTATACTCCATTACAAAATGTACATACAGAATTAAAGTTTTGACTTTTAAACTTTGTGCACGCTAATGTCTGAATTTCTTGATAATAAAACTCTTTTCTTGGTTGTGAACCATAGAGTAATTCTCCCAGCAAAACCAAGTTCTAATATGAGAGTGACTTTTCTTTGAAGAGAAAAAACAAGACAAGCTGGGAAAATAAACCAAGATAAATGTTCATTTAAACAAGGGAATGAAATGCAGCGCTGCAATTAAAATAAACCAAATATATATTTAAAAACACTAGATGTTCATAGACATATTCTCTGTTAAAACATTTGTTAATAACTGAATTCTGATACTCCTAGGTGCAAATATTTTGTACTTGCACTTTTGCAATTCTGTTTCTGATTATATGTTTTAAGATCTATAATGAAAAATATAGACATTTTATCCACTGTTTTTCACCTATACCAAAGGGCTATATAACAAGGTAAAATTATGATAGTAAAAAAAACCCAAAATATTCCAAATGGGTTTAGTATGACCCGCAGAACTTGGGAAAACAGAAATTGAGTCTAATTCTATTCTCATTGTCCACCAATGAAGCCTCCCTGTCCCACCATCCAGGGGCCCTTCTGGCACAGTCACTTTTGCACCACCTGAGCTGGGACTGAGACCTTTTGCAGCTACATCCCCACACTCACACACTCACACCAGTTTTCCTCAAGTGCTTGACCACAGGATTCCCAGGGCAGCCTCAGACATTCAGATCCTTCAAGTAATTTAAAAATGCCGCAATAACTAAATAACAAAATAAAGCTTGATCTGGTGCCCCCCATGAGAGACCCTGAACACAGGAACCACGTCCAGTTCCCTGGCTGTGTCACAGGTCCTGTGCCCTTCTTTATGCAAAGGGTCTCTCAGAGCCCAACCTGCAGCTCTCACTGCAGCTGCTCACAGAGATCCCTGCCTTGAAACGATTCCTCAATATTTAGCACTGCAAACGATTCAGAACTCTTTAATCAGTAGATCAAAAAATGCTAAAAATCAAGGGAGGAATCAGAATTTTTCTTTCAGAAAGTATGATACAAATGCACTTAGAGGAAACAATTGATTTTAATTGTTTTATTTATGTTCATTATAATTATAAATAGTCTATTTCTTATTTTCAAAAAAAAAAATCCATGCATCATAGCCAGTTTCTACAAAAAAAGGAAGATGGTATAGTTAATATCCACCTACATCATGGATAATACAGCAGCTTTAATAAAAGCTGTAGGTTGGGCCTTTGAATTTCTAGATAGTGTTTTGTGGGAAATCACCAAACAGCGAAAATACAGAATTAAGTGGGCAGTCAAAGTGCTTTTTCACTTCATCTGACTCTTTTGTGGTTTTGATAGAGTGATAAATCTCTGTGCTGTAGTCAAATTTCACACCTGGTATAAGGCTAATGATGTATATGAAATACTTGTCACACCCATTCCTTGGTTTGCTGCATTAAAGAAGATAATTGAAGAAAGGTGACTCTAGTTAGCAAGCTGATGAAGTGTACCTAGGCTTCCTAAATATTAATATAAAAATGAAGTGATTAACTATGTGTTTCTGTTGTATAAACCCATTTAAACGATCCATTAAAAAGATTCCATAATTTACTGAGTTTTCAACAATTATTCCACTAATTCTAAAACAGAAGCTTCATATAACACCACTTTAAAGGATTCCACTACTTCCACATTTGAAAAGAACAGAACTTTTCAAACCTGAAAAAAATCATACACTATTATTGGGATTTATTGCTTCAGTTATTTTTACTGCAACACTTGGCAAATTTGTATTTTTTTACATTGTGAAAAGTAAATTTCATAAAAGTGATATAGGAAACAGTTCTGGTATGGCTTTTTATTTCTGCTACTGCTTTTCTACTTCAGATGAAGGATGTGGAAAAATTCTTGCTGCTGAATTTATTATTTACCAAGGCAACACAGTCTTAACTATTTAGACTTCCTAATTAAGTTCATAAAAATTAAAAGCTTCTTTGATTAAATCTTACTTGGGTTGTTTTGGGTTTGAGGCTATGATCCAGAAAAATAACTTAATGTATTCATTTGCCATCTAGCTAGAACAATTCAGTTTGTTTAGGTTTCTGCACTGCAAAAATAGAATAATTTTCCTGCAATTAACAAAAATGGTCTGGTAATTGTGTATCACATGTCTATGCAGAAGTCAGATTCAGAGCAAAGTACTTAACTATGTAAGAAGTCTTGCTTCATGGTCATATCACTTTTCCTCTGTCAAATAACTGAGGTATAACCCTCAACAAAAAATTCCTTGAGGGAAATTTCCAAAAGCTACACTGTATTAATCTTTATTTATTTGCTAAGACAATTCCATTCTTAATAAAGAAAATAATTTTTCATTGTTACAGTATGACTGACACTCACCTATAGTGTGCAGATTAGACTGATTTGACTAATTGAAGTTTTGAATATTTTGGATTTTGGTTTTGTTGGAAGACAGGATAGATTTCTCACTTGAAAAATAATTTTTATTACAGCTAAAAAGCAAGTGTATGACATGGATTTTAAATTTTGCCTACTCTTTGTCAAGATAAAAACCGACTTGTTTTTTTTGACTAGTCATGAGAAAAAAGAACCAGGAAACCAAGTAAAACCTCAAAAAACTCTTTTAATTCTCAAAATCCAAAACACACAGAAACAAAGAAACAAACAAAAATTAACTACACCCTCTTAGGCTCACACATCTCCTTGTATTTACTGTAAATGCAACCCAGCAGGGCTTTACTGATGGCTCAACCTTGATCAGCAGTCCCCATACATCACATACAGGTATGTGGAATCCTGAGGTTTCCTGAGTAGTGAGTGGCCATCAGAAGCAGCTCTGCCTTACCAAACACCTGGGGAAAGGTGGGCTACACACATGGGTGTGGGAAGGAGCAGCAACAATTACCCTGGGTCTGTGGGCTTGGAAAGGGAGAGCTTACACACAACGTGTGAGCCTCTCCTTTGGACATGAACTGAGAATGCACACAGCAAAAGAAAGGGAATTGTATCTTCCAGGGTAGCTTCAATGTGTATTCTTTTACTCTCTCTCCTACTTCAGATCAAAACAATGACGAGTCACCCAGTTCTTCAACAACTCAAATCCCTCTTCTTAAGTTGAGTAATATGAACTTTAATCCTATGCTTCCTAATAAAATTAGAAATTAACAGAACAAAGAAGCAATATCCAACGCTTGTGATCCACGTTGAAGCTGTGTGAACATTTAAAAAGTTCTGGAATTTAAATAATTATTTTCAAACTTGTGTTTAGACACACTTATTTGTCCTAATTCAAGTGCTCTTATAGGTAACTTTATACTTCTATTCAACTGAAAAGGCTGTGTAACAGATATTCACATTGCCATATTCTATTCATTATTTCCATGTTTAAGAGTTTCAGTCACACTGCCAGGCAGCAAAAAAACCCAAACCTGTGACTGCTCATCAAAAAGACATAAATCACAAATTATAATAATGGGTAAAAGATTAGAGAAAACTGAAAACTGCTAAGAAAGATAAGTTACCAGGACAAATTTAATTATTGCCTTTTTTATAAAAAGACCCAAATGTACCATTTCTATTGTTTTTTTCTCTTACATACATGCCGGCAAAGCAGATGTTTCCTGTTTACAGAATTACCAATTTTGTCTCACAGCAGCCAATCTGCCAAAGAGACATGAATCTTCTGTGTATCCCTTGAGAGTACTTCTTTTCCCCACGCTATCTACTTATCATAGTGAAGACACAATTTTTCAATAAATACTAACATACTTGCTCCATAAATTAATACTAGAAATATTGTTTACCAAAGTATGTATCCAAGGACTAAAGGAAGGTTTAATAACAGAGTCAGCTTATGAACCAAAAAAGATTCATAAAATATTCAAGTTATATTTTTCATTTCTGTAATTAGAAAAGCTTATACAGGTCTGCTGCAATATTCATTAGGACCTCCACACAGAAGTGCATACTGCACGAATAGTTTGGTCCCAAAATACAGACATCACAGTCATGTAATTGAATCAGGAAGAGGTCACATGAATATATCATCTTAGGCTTTCCTTTGCTTTAAATGTCTGTAAGTAAATCTTGTGGTAAGCAGTATGTGTTAACATCTACAAAAAAGGTGTGCTCAGACACCTCATATTGTGAATCACCACAAAACCCACAAAAAAATGAAGGAAACCAATATTCAGAAGAGCTCCTAAATCAGTGGTGGTCGTGGGGAGGTGGATTTCCAGGAGATTTAGCTTTACTTCCAGTACTTTCTATTGGTTGTTTTTAAGTTTTTATAAATTAAAGCCTTTATTTCTTTGTAGTAACATACCAAGGCCTGTCTTCCCCCAGTAAGCATAACAATTTCTCCCAGTAACCACAGCCTGTTCACTGCAAATGGATCCTTATGATGACAGCAGCGTTCTTTGATGGAAATTCACACAGCACCCTCTGACAGTTCTCAGAAGATTTTAAAAATAGACTTGGGGTTTCCGTTGTCAGTCTACTCCTTCAACAGCGGTTGGACTGAAGCCTAATCATAACCCTGGAACATACTCTCATATCTTATATCGAGCCATCAGCAAGGCAGACTAAGCAAATATACAGCCATAAAACATAGTCAGTCCTTTTCAAAAAAAAAAAAAAAACCCAATTAAACCCAAACCAAAAAAAATTTTGAATAAAAAATTGCTTCAGAAAGTCAAGTAGTGTAATATTGACTATTTTGCTTTTTTTTTTTTTTTTTAAAATTCAAATTCCAGGCTGTTTGCCATTGAAGCATTTAGTTTGCTGCCCTTTGCATCAAAACTTTCTCCACCTCTCCCTTTATGCAGGTCTTCATGGAAATGAGACAGCATGAGATAGTGACCACCAAGGGACAAATGACAAGACCAAGTGTAATATCCAAAATATTATCTATCATCTATCATTAAAGCTGAGTACTAAATATTCTTTAAAAATCACTCCTTTGATTTCAAACTGTAATGCATGAGAAAAAGAAGACTTATTAATAGAGCTAGGATAAACTAGCTATGCAGAACAGGTTGGTTCACCTCAGGCAAATTAAATATGCCCTCTCCTATCAGGCAGAGCCCTGTCTTTAAGAAAGTGCTCTGGTTTCAGCAGGGGCAGAGTTTATTTTCTTCACAGTGGCTGGTACAGGGCAATGTTTTGGATTTGAGCTGAGCACAGGGTTAACAGCACAGAGCTGGTTTTGTTATTGCTGAGCAGGGCTTACACAGAGCCAAGGCCTTTTCTGCTTTCTGTACAGCCACACTGGTGAGGAGGCTGGGGGTGCATGGGAGGCTGAGAGGAGACACAGACAGGGCAGGTGACCAAAGGGACATTCCAGACCATATGATATCACACTCAGTACATAAAGTTGGGGGAAGGAAGAGGGAGGGACATTTGGAGTGATGGTGTTTGTCTTCCCAAGTCACCATTACAGGGGATGGGGCCCTGCTCCCCTGGAGATGGCTGAACAGCTGCCTGCCCATGGGAAGCACTGAATTCATTCCTTGTTTTGTTTTGCTTTGCTGGTGTGCACAGCTTTTGCTTTCCCCATTAAACTGTCTTTATCTCAGTCCAGGGGTTTTCTGGCTTTTACCCTTCTGATTCCCTCCCCAGTCGTGGTGGGGGACTGAGTGAGCGGCTGCATGGGGCCTGGCTGCTGGCTGGGGTTAAACCAGGACAGAAAGGAAGTGACATTAAGTGTGTACATTAATTAACAGAATGGCACATTGACTAGAAGCATCAGGAAATAAGCCATGCTGATCAAGGAAGTGGAATTATCCAAGAAAGGTGTACTCTGCCTAAGTACCTCATAATTACTTACTGAATGGACATGTTAGAGCAGTTCCCAAGGAGGGTCAAGGGAACAGTCAGATGTTTGGAGCTCTCTTGTCAAGAAAGGCTGAGAGGGTGGGAATAATTCCCTCATCAAAAAGGCTGAGACAGCTGGGGTTGTTCATCCTGGAGAGGAGAAGTCTTCAGGGAGATCTCAATGAAGCATTTCAATACTTAGAGGGATATATAGATGAAGAGACAAGTTTTACCAGGGCTTTTAAGGACAGGATGAGGGACAACAGTTTTAAACTAAAGGAGGGTAGATTCAGATTGGACTCAAGAAAGAACTATTTTAGAATGAGGGTGATAAGACACCAGAACATGTTGTCCAGAAAAACTGTGGATATCCCATCATTGGAACAGGTCTCTGAGCAACCTGATCCAGTGAAAAATGTCCCTGCCCATGGCAGGGGGCTGGACTAGATGATCTTTAAAGTCCCTTCTGACCCAAACCATTCTATGATTCTATGAGTTGTGGTGGCAGTGCTGGCGTGCTTTGCAACTCTCACATTCATAACCTCTGGCAAAGGTTATATAAGCTAATGAGGAACTATACTAGACACATTAGGAAAGGAAGGTGTTTGAGTTAATTTTAATAGAGCATCCTTTTGGAGAGAGAAAAGAATGTAAGATACATTATTGTATGCATACAAACTTGCATATATTTTGTTTTACCCATTTCTTTTACATCTGATGCAGTTAAGCAGGCTAACCAGTTAGCAACAGGAGGATATAACATAGGACACCCATAACAACAAATTTACAACAAATTTATTTTCATTTTAGAAATTAATTGGTAACTGAAGCTCATGAATGAAAGAGATTTTGGCATAATAAACTCAACCTGCAGGGTTTAGCTTAGAAATTTTTACTGTTTGAAAGATGACCATAAGTATTAATGGAATAGCCAGTGTCTTGTCTCAATTACAGATGAACCAATTTAAAAAACTTGACACCTGACAGCAAGAAGGAATCCAAATAGAAGCTGTCAGCCTTTTGGAATCTTAGTGCATGACCACTACCAGATTAGTAAAGATACCAACAGCAACAAACATTTAGATCATATCTATTTCAAAATGAGAATGGGTGTGCACTGTATTTAGCATATTCTTTAAATCATGTATTCAGTATATGACTAGTCTCTCTTAACTACCCAATATAAATATTTCGGATATTTATTTAATACTACACTTAGTTAAAAATGTGTGATTTTCCTTTTAGACTTACAGTTTTTGCTAGGAAACTTAAATGCTGATTTTAAGGCAAAAATCACATAGATATTTTTAAAGAACCCAATACCATTCAGGATTTTACACATTGTCTATATCAATTGTTGACAAAAGGGATAATTAGTGTACAGCTTTAAAAATGAGGGACATACAATGAGACAAAAAATCTATCTAAATTTTAGGATCTCAAAACCAATTGGAAAAGGTCCTACAAAAAGATTAAACAAAGCAGAATTTGCTCAGTCAGTATATGAAGTGATAGGCTAGCTGCTTTCAACATGAAGAGACAAGAAACCTTTACAGACACATTTTTTTAAAAATAGTATTCTCAGAGGAGATTTTGCAATGTCACAGTGACCTGAATTAAGTCTTATCCATGTCAGGTGTAGGCAGCAGAACCACAGATAAACAGGCAGTAGCATTTAAACACATACAGAGAGTGTGCAAGACCCAGGACTTTGCACCAGGTCTCAGAAACAGAGTGAGCCTGTGAATAGCCAATAAATATTTACATGCTACTTATCCAGGTTTTAGGAGGAAGGGAAAAAAAAAAAAAAAAGACATGAGAGCTGGAATGTTACCCTATAAATATTTTTTTTTGCCAATGACTCAAAGATGATATGACATCAGCTATGAGATAAGATAGGTCTGAAGCAGTAATGCAAGGTTCCACAGGGTCTAGAATTGTTTAATGCCTCTGTGACTATTTTTATCTTGGGGAAAACCATGACAGGTTTTAAAGAGATTTTAATCAAGAAAGCAGAGGTTTAGATTGAATCTGAGGCCTCTTCCCCAACCTTCTACAGACAAGACATAAATATGGCTGTGAACATACAGCTGATGAGCTGCCAGGAAAACATGGATTGGTAAGAATGGGAGAGCTACAAAACAGGTTCAAATTTACAAGTATACATGGAGGATCACAAATTATACAGAGAAGTCTAAAGGAATTACAATACCTGCAGTTACCCTGTACTAGCAAATATACAGATATATAAATGTATATTTGAGCATTCAGCCAATATACAGATATATTAAGGGGTGTAAAGGACACTGAAGAACTTTTATATGCAGTGCTCTTTCTCAAACAATTAATTAAACTTCTCTGATAATATCCTTATTGAGAGAATGTCAGAACAGTGTGTCATCACATATGTGGTGGTATATATTACCTAGGCAAAAAATATTCTGGGCACAGCTTTTAAAATTTACTAGAAAATTGATACTTTTCAGTGGTAAATTCCATTCTGTAGACACAGATATAGATATGATTCAGCATCAGCCACCATTACTTCCCCAGTGTTAAACCACAGAATTAAAGAAACTTGATAGGTTATAGAGCTATAGTGCCTACAAATTATTTTAAAATATGCTTAATATGAGGATATAATGCCTTTGAAATCCAGCTGTATCTTCCATTTCTTAATCCATACTCCATTATGCTGATACTGCACTATGTATATGCACATATACATAGTTATGTTAGTTTGTTGTGTTTTTTCTGTCACTAAAACTTTTTAAAGAAGTCTGCTCAGATGAAATATATTCCTATTTCAACAAAAAGTTCTGAAAACCATAAATTACTGTCATGTATATTTGAACTTAACTATCCATTATAATCCTGAATTATGACTTCTGAAACTTATTTCAGAAGTGACCTCTCTGATATTTTTGGAAAATCTTTTAAACAAAAACCACACTAGTACTCAGTAATCATCCACATCTGTTGGAGCTGAAAAGAGAAAAGGCATCAGATGCAGGGAAAATTAAAACAGAAATCTTTCAAACAGAACTTGAAAAACACAGCAGACACTTTAACAGCCTTCATACAAAATACATGAAAAAAACCCTCACTGAATAAAGTAGAAGAGCCAGCACAGAAATAAAATGTGAAAATTTAAGTATATTCAACTGCTGTCCATTCCATGTCAGGCATTTACACATATTAAAAAAGCTGGGCTATAGAAAGTGAAATACTTGAGGTTTAGACAAGAACTGGCAGGGACAGGATATTGACAGAGCATAAATGAATCTTATCCATCAAGCATGTCCTCCAAAATAAAATATTCAAACCACCAACAAGCAGCTGCATGGCAGTTTTCCCTGTATAGTGGTATAAGTCTTACAATTATTGCTAGTCCAGTAGCAGATACCTACAAGTCTGCAAGTAGTAGAAATGTCTTTAAAAAGTGACAGATCAGTCACTATCCTCTAGCAAACTGAGTGGGAATATGTGAGCTAACTACATGTTCAGTCACTGATGTTATTACATTGGATCTATAACTGAGGGCAAACCCAATTACTGGAAATAGAATGATTTCTATAAAATTAGGAAGAATATTTCTCAGTGTCATCTAATTGATGTTACAAAGCATAATAAAGACATTTTGTGCTTTATTTTCATAAATTACCTGGTGCCAAAGGAAGGTAACTTAATTTTGAAATTAAGTTGATTTCTATAGGAAAGTAAGTTGATTTCTATAGGCAAGTCAGTATCCCTGTATTCCCCACTGCTCCTGTCCCAGATAAGATGTTAGCAGTGCTTGCTTACTTGCAAATTACTTCATAAGGTTCATTTAAGAATTCTGTAACACCTGTTCTACCAAAAATCAGCCAACACATTCACTAGCAAATTAGAGAGCCAAACCTTGATATGTTTTCAGCAGAGACGTTCATAAAATTTAGATGTTTAATAGTCACTTACATGCTTTGCACTTTACAAACTCACATCAAATTATGTTCACCAGGCAGCCACATCACAAGAAGCAAAGGATCCCCAACTGTCTTGTCCAGGCAGCAGGAGGGGACCTAAGAGATGAGGGGAATGGCACCAGGTCTCTGCTCAAGGCAAGAGGTGCATCCTCTCCCAGCTCACCTGACCTTCCCAGGTGCCCTTACACAGTAGGAATGAGGCTCTGGAAGTGGGGGTCTGGCACACAGCAACATGGATAAAGGTTCACAGGCTGGGGAATTATCCAGGGTGAATTATTCTACCTGACACACCATGACTGCCCCAGTTATGTAAAAAAAGTCATCATGACTCCCTTCTGAGAGAAACAGAGGGATGGATCAATATGCTGACCAGACCCAAACCATAGGGAAGTTTGCTGCCTCCTTGGGGTCCAGGTTAAGATGTAACCAAGAAACTCTCCAGTCTGGTACAGCCCTCAGATTCTTATCCATTACTGGTTTTTCAGGTGGGCAGCAATGAAGTCCCAAGAAGCCTGAGGGATATCAAGAGGGACATCACTGCTCTGGGATAACTCGTTGAGGGATCTGGAACACAAGTAGTGCTCTCTGTGCTGGCAGATGCAGGGAAAGGTGGGAGTAGGAAAATCACACAGATGAATGACTGCTCTGAGCCTGGTGTTACCAGCAGGATTTTGTGGTTTTTCATCACAGATCGGTTTACAAAACACCAAGCCTGCTGACAACAGATGGGGCACACCTGTCCCAAAGCAGAAAAAAGATCTTTGCACAGGCTTTAGCAGGGCTCACTGAAAGAGCTTTAAATTAGATTTGGAGGGGGAAAGGGATAAAACCAGGTTTGCTAGAGATAAACCTGGGTGTAGCACATCAGGGACTTTATCGCATTCTACAACTACCTGAAAGGAGATTACAGCCTGGTGGGTGCCAGCATCTTCTCACAGATAACAAGGGACAGGATGAAAGGAAATGGTCTGAAGTTGCAAGAGAGGTTTCGACTGGATTTTAGGAAAATCTTCCCTGCTCAGGCGCTGGAACCTGCTGTCCAGGAAAGTGGTGGAGTCACCATCTCTGGGTTCAATGTGGCACTTGAGGACATGGTTTAGTGGTGAACAATGTGGTACTAGGTTAACAGTTCAACTCAGTGATCTTAGAGGTTTTTCCCAACCTTGAAAACTCTATTTCTATCTTGAGTTGGAAGTGACCTTTAGAGATGGTCTAGTTCTACCCCTATGCCCAAATTAGAGTCAACATCAATGAGGTGCTCAGGACCATATCCAGTTAGGTTTTAAATATGCCCTGAGACAGAGACTCCTCAGCCTTTCTGGACTTCCTGTTCCAGTGTTTCACTATCCTCAAAATAGGAAAAAAATTATTTTCAGGATCAGGACTGAAGTTTCTTACTGAAACTCTCTAGACTCACAAGCACACAAAAATTTGCAGTTCCCTCAATTATCAGCCCAGGAGCTCTGCCTAACACTTGGGCCTCTTATTTGGCAGCTTGAAGTTTGATTTGCAAATTACACACACACAGCCCTCACACTCCAGGTTAGGGGGAAATGTAAACTCCAGTGTCACCCCCAGCAATTGGTGCTTATGCACATGGGCCCACTCCAGCTACTCACACTAATACCCCCACTGATTTCACCTAGAACAGACCCCTACAGCTTGCCCCCAGGACACATGGTCCTTCACCAGCAGCTGATGCTGAAATTCTTGCTTGCCCTGGATGCTGGTACAGAAAATGTGTGTATCTTCACCAAAGTGTCCTTGCAGTTCCTGGCTCTAATTTAGTTCACTCCTGCCAACCCTTCTAAGATCCATGGAGCCCAGAGCTACTGGTGAAGATGCTCTTACTTGCTCCAGTTGCTGGCACAGGGACTGCTTCATCTGGGGTCTGATTCCAGTTGCTGGCTCCAAATTCACTTCTGGTTTCCCTGGTTTCTGGCATCACTCCTTACAGCACTCACACATAGTTTAAAATGTGAGTGTTAAATAGGAAGATAAACTGCTGTGGTCAGGNCATGGATAAAGGTTCACAGGCTGGGGAATTATCCAGGGTGAATTATTCTACCTGACACACCATGACTGCCCCAGTTATGTAAAAAAAGTCATCATGACTCCCTTCTGAGAGAAACAGAGGGATGGATCAATATGCTGACCAGACCCAAACCATAGGGAAGTTTGCTGCCTCCTTGGGGTCCAGGTTAAGATGTAACCAAGAAACTCTCCAGTCTGGTACAGCCCTCAGATTCTTATCCATTACTGGTTTTTCAGGTGGGCAGCAATGAAGTCCCAAGAAGCCTGAGGGATATCAAGAGGGACATCACTGCTCTGGGATAACTCGTTGAGGGATCTGGAACACAAGTAGTGCTCTCTGTGCTGGCAGATGCAGGGAAAGGTGGGAGTAGGAAAATCACACAGATGAATGACTGCTCTGAGCCTGGTGTTACCAGCAGGATTTTGTGGTTTTTCATCACAGATCGGTTTACAAAACACCAAGCCTGCTGACAACAGATGGGGCACACCTGTCCCAAAGCAGAAAAAAGATCTTTGCACAGGCTTTAGCAGGGCTCACTGAAAGACCTTTAAATTAGATTTGGAGGGGGAAAGGGATAAAACCAGGTTTGCTAGAGATAAACCTGGGTGTAGCACATCAGGGACTTTATCGCATTCTACAACTACCTGAAAGGAGATTACAGCCTGGTGGGTGCCAGCATCTTCTCACAGATAACAAGGGACAGGATGAAAGGAAATGGTCTGAAGTTGCAAGAGAGGTTTCGACTGGATTTTAGGAAAATCTTCCCTGCTCAGGCGCTGGAACCTGCTGT
This sequence comes from Notiomystis cincta, assembly GCA_013398075.1. NCBI lineage: Eukaryota > Metazoa > Chordata > Aves > Passeriformes > Notiomystidae > Notiomystis > Notiomystis cincta. Next base: position 148,839 of record VZRX01009733.1, on the reverse strand, counting down.
CCAGGAAAGTGGTGGAGTCACCATCTCTGGGTTCAATGTGGCACTTGAGGACATGGTTTAGTGGTGAACAATGTGGTACTAGGTTAACAGTTCAACTCAGTGATCTTAGAGGTTTTTCCCAACCTTGAAAACTCTATTTCTATCTTGAGTTGGAAGTGACCTTTAGAGATGGTCTAGTTCTACCCCTATGCCCAAATTAGAGTCAACATCAATGAGGTGCTCAGGACCATATCCAGTTAGGTTTTAAATATGCCCTGAGACAGAGACTCCTCAGCCTTTCTGGACTTCCTGTTCCAGTGTTTCACTATCCTCAAAATAGGAAAAAAATTATTTTCAGGATCAGGACTGAAGTTTCTTACTGAAACTCTCTAGACTCACAAGCACACAAAAATTTGCAGTTCCCTCAATTATCAGCCCAGGAGCTCTGCCTAACACTTGGGCCTCTTATTTGGCAGCTTGAAGTTTGATTTGCAAATTACACACACACAGCCCTCAC
>VZRX01009733.1:112086-147790 GCA_013398075.1 Notiomystis cincta | reverse complement strand
TCTGAGAGAAACAGAGGGATGGATCAATATGCTGACCAGACCCAAACCATAGGGAAGTTTGCTGCCTCCTTGGGGTCCAGGTTAAGATGTAACCAAGAAACTCTCCAGTCTGGTACAGCCCTCAGATTCTTATCCATTACTGGTTTTTCAGGTGGGCAGCAATGAAGTCCCAAGAAGCCTGAGGGATATCAAGAGGGACATCACTGCTCTGGGATAACTCGTTGAGGGATCTGGAACACAAGTAGTGCTCTCTGTGCTGGCAGATGCAGGGAAAGGTGGGAGTAGGAAAATCACACAGATGAATGACTGCTCTGAGCCTGGTGTTACCAGCAGGATTTTGTGGTTTTTCATCACAGATCGGTTTACAAAACACCAAGCCTGCTGACAACAGATGGGGCACACCTGTCCCAAAGCAGAAAAAAGATCTTTGCACAGGCTTTAGCAGGGCTCACTGAAAGACCTTTAAATTAGATTTGGAGGGGGAAAGGGATAAAACCAGGTTTGCTAGAGATAAACCTGGGTGTAGCACATCAGGGACTTTATCGCATTCTACAACTACCTGAAAGGAGATTACAGCCTGGTGGGTGCCAGCATCTTCTCACAGATAACAAGGGACAGGATGAAAGGAAATGGTCTGAAGTTGCAAGAGAGGTTTCGACTGGATTTTAGGAAAATCTTCCCTGCTCAGGCGCTGGAACCTGCTGTCCAGGAAAGTGGTGGAGTCACCATCTCTGGGTTCAATGTGGCACTTGAGGACATGGTTTAGTGGTGAACAATGTGGTACTAGGTTAACAGTTCAACTCAGTGATCTTAGAGGTTTTTCCCAACCTTGAAAACTCTATTTCTATCTTGAGTTGGAAGTGACCTTTAGAGATGGTCTAGTTCTACCCCTATGCCCAAATTAGAGTCAACATCAATGAGGTGCTCAGGACCATATCCAGTTAGGTTTTAAATATGCCCTGAGACAGAGACTCCTCAGCCTTTCTGGACTTCCTGTTCCAGTGTTTCACTATCCTCAAAATAGGAAAAAAATTATTTTCAGGATCAGGACTGAAGTTTCTTACTGAAACTCTCTAGACTCACAAGCACACAAAAATTTGCAGTTCCCTCAATTATCAGCCCAGGAGCTCTGCCTAACACTTGGGCCTCTTATTTGGCAGCTTGAAGTTTGATTTGCAAATTACACACACACAGCCCTCACACTCCAGGTTAGGGGGAAATGTAAACTCCAGTGTCACCCCCAGCAATTGGTGCTTATGCACATGGGCCCACTCCAGCTACTCACACTAATACCCCCACTGATTTCACCTAGAACAGACCCCTACAGCTTGCCCCCAGGACACATGGTCCTTCACCAGCAGCTGATGCTGAAATTCTTGCTTGCCCTGGATGCTGGTACAGAAAATGTGTGTATCTTCACCAAAGTGTCCTTGCAGTTCCTGGCTCTAATTTAGTTCACTCCTGCCAACCCTTCTAAGATCCATGGAGCCCAGAGCTACTGGTGAAGATGCTCTTACTTGCTCCAGTTGCTGGCACAGGGACTGCTTCATCTGGGGTCTGATTCCAGTTGCTGGCTCCAAATTCACTTCTGGTTTCCCTGGTTTCTGGCATCACTCCTTACAGCACTCACACATAGTTTAAAATGTGAGTGTTAAATAGGAAGATAAACTGCTGTGGTCAGGCATGGGCCAGGCTGGGCACTGTTCGTGCGAAAAACCAACCCCTTTTTATAGCCCCACCCATCTATCCCCTAGAACCACTTTATTCCTCCTCACTGCCCTTCCACTCTATGGCTCTTCTAAATTTTGCAGAGTCTTACAGATCACTTTCAAATATTCAAAATCACAGTTGCTGGTCTTATCAGTTACAAAGTCCAGATGGGTCCTCTCAAAATGCTGCCTGTATGTTTTTAATGGGCCATCAATTAACAGCTGAAGAGCTCTGGTCCTTGCCATTGTTTCCATTTTCCCATTCCTACAACATTTGTATCTCTGTGTGTTTTTGTTTATCTAGCAATCCCCCTCACTACATCTTTTTTTCCCCATTTAGTCCCTTTTAAGAATAAAAGGAAAAACATTCAGCAAATATTTTAGTGCTGCTTGGGGAAGGGAATTATTGGGGGGAAAATCCCATATAATGCTTGAAGTCTATAACTTCAAAACCAGCAACAATAAGTGCACTGCTTACTAAGCACTTTATACAGCAGGAAAAGGTAAAGGCTTCACAGTCTGTTGGGCTGGCATATCTCCCAAGATCTGTAAAACACTCGTGGGATTTTTTAATGCTACACCACCATAAACACCACTGGTTCAGCTGATGGCCAATGCAAATACAGCACACAGCTCTAAGCAAGGAAACAGAAGAAATTCTTATTTCTGATATCCTGTTTCAAATGCAGACATTCTTCTCTGGCAGAGTAACAGATTTTCTTCCTCAAGTTTACAAGTTACTGTGTGCCTGAACTTTCAAAATTCATGATCATACTGCCTGCTTCCATGAAACCTTCGTTATCACTAAGAGCTAAATTAGCTTTTCTAATCATGAATACTGAGGCCGATTTTATGCTTGCACATATGCTAAGTTGGATTCATCTCTCTCTTGACATATGAAGAAAAAGGAAATTACAAAGTTACAAAATCTATCACCACTTCAACCTGTCTTACAGGGAAACTGTTATATTCCCACTGTGAGTTTCTGCCATAGAAATTACTGCCTGACATCCATTATTTCAAAATGTTCGTGTCTACAAAACTCATCTGGGGAAAGAAAATTACCAGAGATATGAATATTCAAGTATCCTGTGACTCCTTTTTTTTTTCCCCAAATCTAGAACCACATTTTTCTTTATACAAAACTTATAACTTTCTGTTAATCTAAACCTGCAAAGTATAACCAGCAAAACCTCTCACTCTATTCATATTACCACTGTGTAGACCAATGATCTAAGTTACAATTCCACCGATTCTTCAAACAGAATTATCAGTGAGGTAGGCAGAGATTTAGAGTACATCTGCTAGACCTTCTCTTCATAGTGAGTTTCACAAGAAAAACAGACTTAAAAACAAAATATAGAAAAATAAATGTACAGGTTTTGATAGAATAATTTTAATAGATCAGATTGAAAATTAATTCAGTGACAAATCAGGTGTCTGAAGTTAGAGAATGGGTAAGATTTTGTATAGCTGTATCTGGACAAGACCAAAAACTTGGAAAAAATTGACTAGAGCAATTAGTGCAGGTCTTAAATAATGAAGACATGGTTATGAAACATTAGCATAGAGAAAAATCTCTTTAAACTAATGCACCTGGAACCACCTCCTGTAAAATCTGCTACTTGCTTCCTTTGTAGTTTATCCTGGGTTGATAAATATTCTGCCTCTGCTACAAAGTTCTTATGCTACAAAGTTCTTATTGTCTCCATATAAACATAATCTGTAATTATCACTGTGGTTCCATAAAAAAGCCAGTGCTTTTTAATCAGAGAATAGGATTGGTTGAATATTGTACTTCAAATTATTTTGGGACCCAGAGGGCTCTGACCTGATCTTGAACCAGATTCAGAATATCATGTTAGTTGGTTAACACTGATATTTCAATGTAACACAAATAAAAAGTATTCATTCATTGGAGCTAAAAATTAAAAACATGACATAACAATGAATGTATATGAAAATGCTAAAAAAGAGAAAAACCAAACCCACAAAACCCTCATACCCTATAAATACTCCAAAATTATGCAACAGCATATTCTGTCTACAGTCACAGAAGTTATTACTGTGATATTAATCAGATAAAGATTATTTGATAGGTCAGCAAGCCCCACTACCCTTACATTATCCATCCTTCTCTGTAGTCAATAATGCACATTGCCTTACAAAATACTTTCAACATCTGCAAGAAACTGTCTTAGAGTCACAATAAAACGATAGAATTGAACCTATGTGCCATCATGCAAGTGCTGGTTAAATTTTATATATGTACCTGTATGCTTGGTGGTTAAAACTGGCTGTCTATTGGAGATCTTTTGGAACATCTCCTTCTCCCCAGACAAGATTTTTAGGCAGAAATAGAGCACAGTAGGATAACTAGCAGAGAAAAACTTCCACCCTTCCTTGACTGCTCAGTAACTTAAGGAGTGTGCCAAGATATGTTATGTTTAAATGGTTTCATCAAAATAATTAAACACACTAAGAAAATCACTGGCATGCTTAGGCCTTTAGGTACACACCTTTCTTCATGTTGACTAAGAAAACATGCAATGCAAGAATACAGCGCTTAAGTATGTTTTGACTGAGCATACAATAACAAAGAGCCTTTTCACGTCTCAGTTTTTTACTGAATGCTGACTGCTCGTGCTATCAGCTGGCACATTTCAAATGGGAAAAAGTTAGCAACGAAACTGAAAGTAGGCTACACAGTGTCTTTAGTCACCTCCAGCAGCAGGACATCCCTCGAGTGCGGCTGTTATGATAAAATCCTAAGGATAAGCCTGAGTTAATTGCTAGGAATAACATTTCCTTCACAGAGATAAGAGCCAAATAATTGAATCATAAACACAGCAGACAAATGCATAGTAAACATATAGGGCTGAATGTTAAAATCATGAAACCCCTAATTAGAATATAGACACTTTTGACAATTAAGTGAATGAAACATATTAGAAAAACATTTGTTCGAAAAAGATTGTGAAGATATTGACCATCCTTAATGATTACTTCTCTGTAGTTCTACAGGAAACTCCAAAAAGGGGACTTAAATCTTTATCTGATAATCATTATTAAATATTTTCCAAATATTGTTACCTATAGGGTCATATTTTAGAGTGAGGAAGATTTCCTACTTTGTGGGCATTTACAGTTTACTAATGAAGTCAGAAAACATAATATTTTTACATATACTGTGAAAAATTACATATTGTTGTAGTGCAGAAAAGGTTAATGCACTGTAAAGGCACCACTCACTATCCTTTTTTTTAAAATGTTCAGATAAAGGTGCTGACGTGCTTTTAATGATAAAAAGAGAGAAAAAGCTATTTCAAATGACATTTTTCCACATACAAATATTTCAGACCTCTTTGTGGATCAATATTTTTAGTCTCCTAAAAAGGTTATACACCACAGTTTGAGAAGAGTTATATACTTGGAAAAAGACAGGTATAAAAAATAACAATGTTAACTTTCAAGTGTTTTGTACTGTCATAAGAGTCAAAAAAGACTGATAGGTATGGGCATGCCAAATGCCCAGATACTATTTTTAAGATGTAAACTGTCTTTCTTGATGCAGACACATCTTGCATGAAAATTTCATAACCAGCTTAAAAAACCACGAATGTAAACAAACGTTTTTTAAAGAACACAATGAAAAAGCCAATGTAAACTTTAAATCAGTGTCAGTTTTGTGGTTTGATAGTTGTCACCAGCCAGACCCAGTGCAGCATATAAACAAATGTGCAAGATTTAATATACAATAGAGCTATCAACACTTTTCTTAAGCATGACAAAACCTTGGTCTGTCTGTTACTAAACTGAGTCTCTGCTGAAAACTATATAACTATGTTCTGTAACAGGTAGGTGCCAACAGGGCTCCATCAATTTAATTAATCTGTTCCTCATTTGTAATCCAAATGTAAGACAAGATCCCTTTAGCCCTACATTAGTTCTGTTTTTCGAGGTATGCCATCAGATGTATTCTGTTCAGATCTCACCTCACATATGGTAAAGATACTTGTTTGATCACGAGTTGTCAGGATCAGCAAAATGTAGGAATGTGGCAGGTTAGAGACTTGTCTCCCACGAGCTTGTCTCAGCTTGTCTACAGCAGTCTGAGAGCATCTGTTTAACAGGCAGACACCAACCAAAAGACCTCCATGGTATACAAACATATCCCAACCAAACCAGCCTGGGTCATGGTCACCAGTGAGAAAGAAGGTCAGGAATGATGGCTTTTACCACTTCTTCCCTGCCTCCTTCCCCAGCCCAAATGTCAAAAGGGACAAAATGTTCAGTTTTCTCAACTTCTCTGCCACTATGCCTCCTTCCACCTTATTGTATAACCTCTTAATTCTTAGGAGGGTCTTTATTTTCACCTCTCTTACCTCTCTTTTATCTCTTATTTTGCATGGGAAAAACAAATGGCTAAATACGATCTATTTGCAAAAGAGGAGAACCTTTTTTTATCTCTAAAGCTACATATCTATCTCCTTCTTCATCAAGTAATTTGCCACACTGGAACTTTCTACCCTCTCTCTCCTTCTTTACCAAGATCTTCAGACTGAGGATTCTGCCTCAATTCTGTGATTCTTATTTTTTCCCATCTAAAGAGAATTGAAGAAGAATATGAAATTCCATCTCAATTTATCAGAAATAAAATACAAACAGAGAAGCAGGTAAGAGAATGTGACAGGCAGCAAAGCAGAATGAGATTAAAAAAAAGTTTGTAAGCAGTTATTTTAGTAAATATGTAGCACAAGCCATGAGTTCAATTAAATTTGAAGTGCTTGTATCACCAAGCTATTTCACTCTATGCATTACCAGCACACAAATAATTGAGTCTAAGAAGTACTTCAGAAAAAAGTAAACACTCACAGCACCTATACACAACAAGCCAGAGAGGTTACTTTATTTTCTTAATGTGTGAAATCTCAAGCCTGAGAAAGCTTCTAACTATTTGTGAGATACTGCACATTAATTACAGAAATAAGAAAAGTACTATATTCCTTCCTAATATCTTGTCCACTGAGTATAAAATTATTACAGAGTACCATATGCAGTATTTTGCTAACTGAAATAACTACTGATACATGAAAGAAAACTGTTATAGGGGCAGTATCAAAATTCTGCCTCAAAAGCATCAGATCAACTTATTGAAAAATCTGAATTAAAACCACAAAATATAGTTTACTTTTTTCCTCAAATCCCATTGGAGAGTGAAGAATAGAGCCTACATACAGGGCTGGACAATTGGCAGGTGTATGGAGCTTAACAAGGGCAAGTGCTGGATTCTGAGCTGGAACAGGGCACCCCTGGTCAGTGTGTGTAGAGTGGGGAATGAGGGGCTGGAGGGCAGTGAGGAAAGGGACCTGCGGCCCTTGATCTGTGGCAAGTTGAACATGAGCCAGCAGTGCCCTGGCAGGCAGGAGGGCCAACCCTGTCCTGGGGGCATCAGGCACAGCATCACCAGCCGGGCAAGGGAGGGGATTGTCCTGCTCTGCTCTGAGCTGGGGCAGCCTCACCTCGAGTGCTGGGGCAGTTTTGGGTGCCACAATATAAGAAAGATAAAAAGTGTTGGAGAGCATCCAAAGGAGAGCAACAAAGATGGTGAAGGGCCTTAAGGGGCAGCTGTATGGGGAGTAGCTGAGGTCAGTTGGTCTGTTCAGCCTGGCGAAGGACTGAGGGGAGACCTCACTGCAGCTACAGCTCCCTGGGAGGGGAGGAGGGGGGGGAGGCACTGAGCTCTTCTCTGTGGGGACAGTGATCTGAATGGCCTGAAGCTGAGTCAGGGGAGATTTAGGTTGGATATGAGAGAAAGATTCCTTACCCAGAGGTTAGCTGGGCACTGGAACAGGGTCTCCAGGGAAAGGGTCACAGCAGCAGCCTGGCAGAGTTCAAGAAATGTTTCATCAATGCCCTCAGGCACACGGTGTGATTCTTGGAGTGTCTTGTGCAGGGCCAGGAGTTGGACTTTGGTGATCCTTGTGGGTCCCTTCCAACTCAGAATATTCTGCAATTCTCTGATTGTCTGATACGGTATTAGTGTTTTCTGCTTTTTATGAGTTGGCTCATTTAAAAATCCATTTAAATAATAATTGAGGGAGTTTGCTATACATAGTATTATAATACACTTTAGACTGTACATAAGTGTACAAATAGCCTGCACTGGCATAATAACAAATAATAAATAAAATAAATTATAAATCCATATCTCCAATAAAGCAGAGTTGATTTGTAGACACCAAAAGAAATTAGTAATACTTTTGAGAGGTTGTTATATTGTAACTTCCTAGTTCTTAATATTTTCTCCACAGCCGAGTTGAGACACTATGAGACACTACGGTGTGTGATGACATGACATCAAATATCTTCATCATATGATGAAGGACAGGCTTTGCTGACTCATAGTGAAACCAATCACAGGCTTGATGATTATCACATGGTGAAAAACTGAGCCTTTTCCCTGCCCTTAGTGGAACTCCTGTGCAGCATATATATGAAAAACCTCTAAGCATTTCAGGTTATACTGGAAGAATAGCTGGTATATCCACTGGCCAATACACTGCTACATTATTTTCATATAAAATTAATTTTATTAGCAATATTTTTTATAAGAGAAATCAGAACAAAGCTGAGAAAGCTCTAGTTTTGTGCATGAAGCTCCAAATTATAGTCATTTATAAGATAAAACATGAAAAGGTTTTTTTACTGCAAAAAATAAAAGTTATCATAAAACTGTTGCCAAAGCTTTGCAGCTTTTACTGAGTGAATTAGAGAAGCTGTGTCTTATATAGAGAAAAATTCAAAAAGGTTTACATAGTCACACAGACAATAAATATTTCTGGAAGTTCTATGAAGGTGAGACACGGATTTATGTGTAAAATCAACCTAAACAAAGTGCAGCTGTGAATTTTGGAAAGATATGAACGAATCTCTTAATGCAAGCCTGATATAACTCCCTAACAGAGACTCCCTAAGAGCTACTCCCTAACTTTTCAATTCTGTCTCACAGTAGCTGGGACATCAGATTTCTTTTCACGTGACTGTTTTGTCACTGGTTTAAAATCAAGTGTAAAAAAGTCTTTGATGGTTCTATGCTAGTCCATGCTAGAAGAGTTGTAAGAGAAAATTTTCTCCATATAATAATTTGAGAATTATTTGATAACTGCAAACAAAACTAATTTTATATTAAAAGAATAACACTCTTCAATGGCAAAAGACAAAATATTTAGGTAACTACAGAATCATCTGCTACAGCTAGCACTATAATCTCATGGTGATTATATGTCATTTATAGAAATAACTGACTCAAATTTCTAACATAGCACTTATTTTTAAATGTATTGAACTAACTGGAAATCATTTAGGACATAATGAAAAGTTGGCATTTAGGTTTCTAAGCCTGAAGGTACTTAAAATACCTTACTATATTTTTAGTGTAGCATTCTTCAGGGAGAGTACACCATTAGTAAAAGTACAATTTAAAATTCCAGTATTCTACATGTGTGAACCTTATATGATTTTTAAGATAAACATTCACAGATAATTTGTTCACATAAGCCTATTCTAATCCTCACATCTGGGAAAAAACTTATATTCCATACACCTTAACACACTGAGAGCAACCAGTCATTCGTGACTACAGCAGCCTTCACAGGACAGCTTTCTTGTTAATCTTCCTTCATTTAAAAATAAAAGTATAAAACACTTTGTCCCAAGATAGATTTCACTCTACACTGAATAACATATACTGAGAACTTAAAATAAAGCCCATCTCCTGAAATAAGTGCTTTCCCTAAGAGTTTTTAATAAACATTTCAGCCTTAGCACAATGGAACTGAACTGGCTGTTCTCAATATGATGAAACAATTTGACAATGATAGAGGTCTGTACTGCTCTGCATTTGAAGAGATTCCTGCCTCTCTGGTTCCTACAAGCTCCTGTTTCTCTTTGTCTCCCTTGCAGATATTTCATAATACATCTTACTTAGATTTCTTTTATTTGCCTAAGAGTGCAAATTCAGTGGCTTGATTGGCACTTTCCTGCTTTTAGTATCAAATGTACATAACTTTATGTGCTTCCACAGTTTAGGTGCTAATCTCATATTTTAATGCCAGTGCTTTTGCCTGAGTAAGTAGATCATTGTAGTCAATGCTTTTTATGACTAAATCTCTTTTCCTATACTGGAATTGGTCAAGCATGCTAATGTTCTCTTTTCTGCTGCCTATCTTCCAGGTAATATATTTGAGACACTAGTCTCTTCTTGGCTTTCACAGACAATTTTGAAAAAAACACACCCAAATAAATAAATAATCTGATAATAAATATTTAATATGGAGAATTTAATAAACAAGATAATGATGATATTTGCATTATATTAAAATTTATCATATAAAGTTTGATTAATGTCACAAGAGCTATTTACCAGACAGATGTGAGACTGAATTTTTGAATTAAGACCGTCTGTAGTCTGAGATTCAAGCACACCAAACATAATCAAATGTTGTTCTGAGATTATAACTCTTTGATATCATTACAATGAAAAACAAAATGCAAACACCATCACCACTGCCAACAAAAAAACAGCTGACAAAATACATATGCATAACTGAACTGAATATTCTGTTCTAAATTAGGAAATCAGTGAATTGAAGACAGGAAGTGATATGATTTGAAAATCTATTGTGGATTATGTGGTTTTTGAGATAGGAGAAGAACCATCCAGTTCTACTCCTTTCTATAGAAATAGAAATGTGGCTAAATTGAATATAAGCTTCATGCTTCAATTATTAAAAAAAAAAGAAAAAATATCAAAACTCTATTACTTAGGAATTTTCTAAAGCTGTTTCTGGTTTTTAAAAGAGAATTCCGAAATTAATACTCAGAAGACTTCATATTCTACTTTTCTTCCCTCCTCTTCATTGAGGTTCTAATAATCTCAATTTTAAATAAAACTATTTGCTCACTAAACTTAAAAAATACTGCAATAAATCACATGTTCAATTGTCATCAATTCTAGTATGCTGGTGTGAGAGATATCAAAGTTGGGGATATAAAGAACAAGTCAACTTAGTACCACAAAAAAGGAGGTAGTAAAACTGCTGGTCCCAGTTTTCTCCCTGTATGCCTGAAAATATTTTAAAAAGACATTTTGTGCCACTGAAGAGTAGCAGTCACCTATTGTCACACACATTAACACATAAATTTCTCACACTACTAAAAGCCTGGATAAAACCAAATCACAGTGACAGAGAAGCAACTTCTGATTATGTTCATTTTTTAAACAATGAGATCTGTACAGCAAAAGCTTATGCTAAAAATATAAAGGAAATTAAAACATCAAATCCAAGTAATTCAAACAATAGTTTTCTGTGTATTTACTAAGACCCAGGTAAACAGAAATGGGACATATTGTAAAGGTGTGGTATCCAGAGCACTACGTGTAGTACCATTAAAGACTGGTGATGCAAGCAAACAACAAAACAATTTCAGCTATAATAAAATGTGTGCAGTTTTCAAGCTGTGCCAGTTTTTTATAGCTATGTCTTTGACTAAAGAGAAAAAATTATTTCTGAATAGCAACTACAACAAAAAAATACACCACCTATTGTGAGTCCTATCAAACAGTAGCATAGAAAGTAGATAGAAACAGTTTATTTCAACACAGAAGAATATGAAGGTCACAGGCAAGTTGCCAGGATTTCAGTATAGCTTCATTATAATGAATAAATAAGTCAAATGAAAGTGTAACCAGAAGGACTAATACAAGATTAATTTAATGTCCTCTTAGACTGCCAACACTTGTTTTCTGCTTAAAAGAGAACAGACATTTAGAAAGAAAAACAATAAAATCTACATTCAGTATGTACCAGACACTAGGCTCATGTCTCAACATGAGACAGAACTTTCTTTCCCTGGTTATACACAGACAGCTGACTGCAAATAACTGAAATCCACAAAAATATGTATCATCAGGTTTTAGATCAAATTGTTTCAGAAGCAGTCAAATCAGTGGTATAGCTTCTGATATGTCACTGTGGTTTAAAATGAACACCATTACCTTGAGGAAAGGGATAAATATTCACAACCAACCATCCCCCTCCTTGTACACTCCACAAATTACCATGTAAATCTAGAGTAATTCAGTTATCTTAAAACCATTCTGGAAACTTCCTCATAATATTCAAATGTACAGAGGTTACTTTATATCTCTTGTACTAGGGTGGAGTGCAGAACTCCTTGCAAAACCTTCGTACATTTCTTATTAGAAAAACTGTATTCTCTAGTGTATTTTATTCTTTCTGAACATGAGACTTTTACTTCAATATGATTCATAAGAATTTGTCACCTTTTCCCTTCAAAATTCTTCTTATGCTAGAAAAGAGAATGGGCACTCCTATGTAACTTACAGAGCTTCTCTGTCACAGCACCATTACTTTTCTAAAGGTCACAATTATTTCATCATCAATTCCTGCAAGAATATTTCCATACTCATAATACTTTGTTTCCCACATCCTGAACTTCAAACATGGCTATAGTACTGTTCCTGCAAATTGTGAGACTACAGTCTGACTCATCATCTTAGTATTACTTTGTCCTAACCCTGTATTTCTCTTCTTGTTCATGAGGAAAACATGAAGAATTATTCTGAAGTGATGTTGTCCTACACCAGAGGTCCCACACTTAACAAAACCTTCTTGAGGGATGGTAGGAAGACCACTAAAAGGAGACTGGAGTAGATTTAACCTTAGATAAGAAGATTCCTCTACAGTGACAAGATTCCTAAAGAGTTAAACTGGATATGGTTACCATGGAGCTAAGACTCCCACAGAAAAAAATTACAGCATTTGAAACATTTGTTGGAAGCACACAGGCAGACAAATAACTGACACTGCACCACTTTCAGGCTTTATTAGGTCACTTAAATTCTACCTGCAAGTAGAAGCTCAAGGGAGGGATTTTTATAGGCTTTTACTGAATATTTCAGCCATAGCCTTCCTAATTTAGAAATCTTTGGCTGAGAACTGCAGGTAAGTTTCTTTGGCAATGGAAGACTTCACGATATTAATGCACTTCCATATTATCATCAATGGGTCCAAGTGAACTGAGAGCCTTGATTTAACTGTGAATGTAAAAAACCCCAACAACAACCAAACAATAAAAAATACAAAAGAATTCTGACTTCAATTTTTCCACCTCTTTGTTGGAACTGCACTTCTTGAATTTGATTATGTAATCATCCCATGCCTGTGAGGATTACTGCTATAAAAATTACTTCTCAGTAGCTGGGCATGACACTGACTTTTGTGAATATGTTTGCATTTTGTCTCAGACCTAATTAATGTATACTTCAAGAAAAGAGGATTTTCCAGCTCTAAAGCCATGGTAATAAGGCCATAGTCAAGTTTTTAAAGGAATTTTAAAAATAAACTATTCTATTATCTGTTGGAATATAGTAGCTAGCTCTAGTTCTACTCTAATGCACACTGATTGCATGTTTTAGTTTGGATACATGTTTTCACCATGGGCTTCCTGAGCACAAGTCAATTAACACCAGGGCTACCACACTTTATTCTTCATAAACTCAATGATCAGGGATGCCATTCCTGCTCCTCAAGGATAGTTCTCCCAGTGAACAGAAATGCAGCTCTGACTGTGAGCCTGATTTAGAGAGTTTTGGCTTATAGACAACTACAGTGCCATTCCTAAATTTTTCCTTCTGACTCAGCACTAAGGACTTTTTCTCTGGCTCATGCTGTCTCAGAGGGCACACTTCTGATAAAGTCTTGTGCCTTACACAATATTAAGCTGGGTGAGTAAATACTGTTAGAAGAACTAAGTCATTCAGTGCTAACACATAATCTGTTAACAAACTGCTTGGGAAGAGTGGCTGGAAAGCTGCCTGTGGAAAAGGACCTGGGGGAGTTGGTCAACAGCTGTTTGAACATGATCTTGCTCAGATAGCCAAGACAGTCAATGGCATCCTGGCTTGTATCAGAAATAGTGTGGCCAGCAGGATCATGCCCCTGCACTTGGCACTGGTGAGGCTGTACCTTGAATACTGTGTTCAGTTTTGAGCCTCTCACCACAAGAAAGACACCAAGGTGCTGGAGCGTGTCCAGAGATGGGCAAAAAGGTGGTGAAAGGACCAGAGGTGTGGCTGAGGAAGGTGGGGATGTTTAGTCTGGAGACAAGGAGGTTCAGAGGAGACCTTATTACCCTCTGCAGCTCCTTGGAAGGAGGCTGAGGTGGAAATCAGTCTTTTCTCCCAGGAAACAAGGAATAGGGCAAGAGGAAATGGCCTCGAGATGCACCAAAACAGGTTTAGATTGGATATTAAGAAGAAACTCTTCACTGAAATGTTTGTCAAGCATTGAAATGTGCTGCCCATGGAAATGGTTCTGACACCATCCCTGGATGTATTTAAAAGATTCATGGATGGAACATGGTTTAATGATGAACACAGCTGTTCTAGCTTAACATCTAGACTGGATTTTAAGGGTCTTTTCCAACCTTGATGATTTGTGGTTCTTTCCTGTGGTGCTATAGGGAGAAAGCATATTTTTGGAACTACTTCTTTCTGAATTAAAACTAAATTTCCTTCAAAACTGAAATGTGATACTGAAAAAAAAAACCGCTCTTAAAAGCATCAAAAGCAATATTACAATCCTCTCTAACTGATGCCAATGTAAATTTCACCAGTTTTTCTTAGACAGTACAGAGAGATTTCACTGACGGACGATCACACTCCATATGAACCTAGGAAATATACCAGCCTGTACCTACCAGAAAACACCTTGGCAGGCCAGGGACTGTTTCCAACAGGCAGTACAGCTAATATCCTGGCAAATTAATTTACCTGTATGCATGAAAGCTGTATATTTCCACTTTGTCTCAAGGCTAGAGAATTGACTGGGGCTATTTCATTTACTAACATAGTCAGAGATTTTGCAGCCTTCAGAAGAGGTTTAGATACATAGCCTATCTTCTTTTTCTTGGGTTGGTCTCTAGGTTGAATTTATATTCTTTAATATATGTCAATATGGCCTTGGTATGAAAGGGGAGCAAATCATGGCCAAAAAAGAGGAATTTACCATGTCACTGTCCAATAAGTGGTTGTCTCCAATGTTTAAAGGACAGTGAGACAGCAGGAGTATAAACAAGAAAAAACAAAATTGTAAGGAAACCAAACATCCAGTCATATGAAAGTAAGCTAAACAAACTCAGTTTACTTATTCCAGAAAAGACAAATTGGAGAGGGAATAGAATTTTTCTTTATAAATATATTGATAAATTACAGTTGGGACACATGAAAAAAATCTCTGAATATATAAAACTATTTAAGCCGAAAAAATGAAGAAAGATTACTACATTAATGGATTGGTAGGTACCTTGATAAAAGCAGCAGGAGAAAAGCTATAGTTAGCTCTAAAATTGAACTTCAGTTCAAAATGGATCCAATGACTGAAAAAGTTCTTCCCAGTCCTCTATTCTTGCATAAATAAGTATTTCCTCTCTAACTGAAAGCAAATGCAAGACCAGTCTGAGAAAAGATAGTTCACATGGATGCTATGTGGTAAAAACAAGGCCAACAAAAAGACTGGAAAGTCTCAGTGACAGAACAAGTCCAAAGAAGAACCTTTGAAGATGGTCTTTGAGGAGTAATGACAGAGACATTTCAGCATTATCAGCAAAGTATCTTTATCTGTTTGTTGTAGTCATTCCATATTTAAGAAAATGCAGGCTTGCTTATTACTGAATGTAGATTCCACTTTGAAGCTGAAGAAGAAAAATACCTGTTTGTATTTCCCATTAAGAGCAAGCAAACTCCTGGTAAGACTCACAATTTTGACAACTTGTGCATGTCAAAATTAATAAAAAGCCTGCAATTTCTTATAATTCTGTGATATTTTTTATGATCTCAAAGAGACAGGACAGTTGTTCTCACTGTTTTTTACACCCTCAGGTAGAGCTAAAGGGGAAATGGGTATGAACTGGTCTGTCAGTCTCTCCCTGAGAAGATTCACTACTAATGTGTACTCACAGGGACTGAATATAAAGATTCTTTGTCTCTCTAGTCAACTCTATCCTCACACTTCCTTTTTTTTAAATCACTATGATATTGCTAACCTTCTTGTCAAAGATAAAAAATCCATCTCTGTGAGATAATTGTACCTTGGTCTTTTCCTTCTTATCCCATTCAATAATGATATCTTTTGCAACTCATCCTTCTGTTGTCCACAAAAATCGGATTAATTTCCTGATATGCAGCAAGCCAATATTTACACTTGAGAGAATGTTTATTACTTGAGAGGGACATTGGTTATTTATTTCAGAGCTGTGTGAGCCTGGGTGTCTGCTGGTATTCCACAAATCAAGCACAGCAACTATCAAAATTTTTACTATTTGTACATTTTAGCAAACTAAGGAATTAGTGTTCACTGGCTACAAGTTGCATAGTTCTCTTATTAATTAGTATTCTGTCTTCTGTTGGTTAATGATTCTCTCATTTCCCATGCTGATTACTCTGCATGCTCAGGCTTTCTCTTCTTTTGAGTTGGTGGGTTTCTTGTTCTGGTGGTCACAATCTCCCCCTGCTGAAATTACCTTTTAGGCAGTTGGAGCTGATTTCAGCACAGTTGCTGAGTTGTGTTTATTGGTTTCTTCCTGATCTTGGGAGCTCTGCCAGGTGGTCTATAAATTGTGCATTCTTTGTGTCCACTTTGTGGGCATCCTCCTTCCCAAGCCTTGTTAACCTCCCCCTAGGTCTGAGATTGCTGAAGCATGTCCAGCTCTGTACCTTAACAAGGTAATTCTACCAACAAATAATTGTGTTTCTAACTCATGGGCATCACTTAGAGCTTGTTTGTTAGCTGCTCTCTGTTTCACAGATTAAATCTCCCTTGTTGTTGATTAGGCTTGAACGTATACAAAGATCAAACATCAAAGAACATCCTTGCTTAAGAGAATATTCCACATTTTGCAACACTTCCTTTAGATGCCATCCCTTCAATCAAGCAAATTCTGTTTCTGTTAACTTTGTGGTTCTAATCAGAAATGCTCATCTACAAAACATTCAAGTTAGGGGTTGATTTTTGATTTTGGCTGAGGAATCATCTCTCATCTCCCACAGATGGTAATTCCCTGCAGAGGTAAACCACTAGCATTTTTCTGATTTGTTTGGGAGTTCTTTTCTTTGCTCCTGTGGTTTCATCTGCTTCATTTAACTTCTATTTAACAACTTCATTTTGCAGTGTAATATTTAAAATGTGTGATAACTCCTGTTCATACTGACCATACCTTGTGCCCTCATCTGCATCCTAGAAACAAAGAGTTTCTTGCCCAGATAGTCTGTACATTTGTGTTATATCACAGGTATTATTTTGCTTACTTAGATTAACACCACAGTTTGAATAACAGCTGTAAACATTAAGAGAGTCCTTCAAAGCACATTAATTAGGCTAAAACATGGGTTTTAATCATGGCTCTCTTGAGATGTTTTAAGATAGTTCTTTCAAATTTGGCCATCATTAGATAACTGGACTGAAATTACTGCTTCTCTTTGCAATATCAGGAGTGGTTGTTCTACTTCTTTAATGCTGAGTCAAATCTTAATATAAAAGGCATACAAATTAAATATCTAATTGGGGTTTTTTTAATTGAACCACAGGTGCAATAGATCTCCCTACAGGCTCTCACATTTACAGAATTTAGCTTCCCATAACTACTTAGCAACAGTACACTCTTACCACATACAACTACCAACGACTGACTCTTACACATAGCTATAACATTTTATCAAGTTCTACACAGGAACATTACACTAGCTTGTAAATAGCTCAAGACAAGACCTGCAGCCAATGATTCAAGCACAGCTAATAGTCACAAGAGCCATGCAAACTATGTGTGTACTAGGCAGCAGGTAGCCAGAGTGAATATGCATACAGGATATTGTAAGAGGAGAAGAATTACTTGGGAAGAAGCAGGTGTTGCCATTGCATCAGACCTCTATTTTAGGACAGAAGCACATTGCCTAGCATTGTCTAAGACAGCATTTCTGCAAATATTGTAACTCTTCACCTTGCATATCCCCACCCCACCCCACAAGTGCTTACAAACCAATGTAAAATTATCCTATAACCAAACCACCAACCTTAAAAACCCCAAAGAGTGGTCATGTGTACCAAGAATCCTGACTACGTAAATCTCTGCCTGAACAAAAGGAGGTATAAGTTATTTTTGAGACGCCACCTCAATCAAAGAAAACTGCACTTGCCTGGTAACATGGTCACATGGGAGCTAACTCAGCACTGCTAAAAGCTCTCTACTTTTGCCAAGTTTATACATTTTTACAGAATCACAGAATTAACTAGGTTGAGATCATTGAGCCCAACCTATGACCAAACACCACCTTGTCAACTAGACCCTGTCAACATCCACTCTTTCCTTAAACACCTCCAGGGATGGTGACTCCACCACCTCCCTGGGCACCCCATTCCCATGCCTAAACACTCTTTCTGTGAAGAACTTCTTCCTAAAGTCCTATTCCTAGTTTCCAGAAAATAATAACTGTGTCTTTGCCTCTGTCCTCTGCAGCTGCATTAAAGAGGAACAGCCCTGTGACTTCTATTGTAACAACTGCAAGCACGAGTTTGCTGTGAAAACACCTGGCTTAAGAAATGATAGAAAGAGAAAAGAGAGTACACACCAGCTCGTATCTGGTTCTGGTGTTCTGATAATAGCTGCATTACACAGGTAGCTGATAGGGTGTTTCCCTACAGCAGTAGTGCTGGAGATTTAAAGGATGCAGAGAAAGGAAGAGACTGGATATTGTTAACTGATGTTGCCTGGAAGTAGCCTGAGGTCAGGATAATCTTCCATCAACTCCCAAGTTATCATTGGCTCTCTGTCTAGCTTGTTTTAGAAAAACAAAAAAAAGACACACAGATGTGAAAAGATAAAAGAAGTAAATCAGGATATAGTTAAATTGCATGAACATATGATAGAACTATGTAATAATGTGATTAATTTTCTAAATAGCACTAGAAATTCTATAAGGATGTCATGGACTATCTATACCAGAGTATCACTCTTCTTCATCTTCTTTTCTTTTTCCTTGCAGATTTCTCCCTCCCCCTCCACTTTTACATTGTGGTGAACACATTTCACCCTTTAGAATGTTGTGATTTATGATTCTAAATGGTCCTTATATTGGCAAAGGTAAGAAAGGTCATATTACCACTCTAATTGGCAAGTTAAGCTTCATAAACAGGCCCTTATTTCGTCAGTGATGTTATTTAAGCCTAAGGTCAACCTTGAGAGAAGCTGGCTTAGGAAGACCCCTGGCAGAAAAGAAATGAGTCTTTCTAACAAAAACAAACTCCTATCATAAAATTCAAATTACATGCTCTGAATGAATCTAGAATCATCCACACCACTAAGCTTCCTCAATTTGAAATAAATTGCTGGAAATCTGTACTTCCTTGTTCAGCTTCTCTCAAAGTCCGTGTTTTTCAGTACTGAGGCACCAGTGGATACAACATTACAGCCTATTGCTTGTGAAAAATATCAACTATGATAAGAAATAGCAACTTGACTCTGGTTAGCAGTACAAGGTCATTAACAACAGCTTCTGTAACTACTTAGCTATTAGCTAGGCCATTCACAATGAGTCATCAAATTGTGCCTTTTCAAACCAAAAAATTTTAAAAAGCATTAGTAAGAAAACATTTTCCCTTCTGACAAAGTTCTCTCCCTTAATAAAGAATGTTTTAACATTATCAATATATTTTCATATATTCATATATATATTCATATAAATACATTTTACATGCAGGCAATATCCTTTTTTTCCTCTTTGAGGAAACTCATTGCTGTCTAAAATTTAGCAATTAGAGTGTCTTCTCTACTGGAAGAACAATCTGGCTGTTTAAATGATGTTGGCAACATATGACATATATTGTAGCACATTCTTTTGGACTTTACCATTTATTTAGGGCTAGCTGATTTAGTAGCTCTTAACTTCTCTTAACTTTCACAATGATACAAGCATACCACACAGCATAGTTCATTTTGTGCACTAAGGAGATCAGATGCAAAAGGTATAAATGAAAGAAAAAATTATGGGTCTGATTAGACACAAAATCAAAGATAATAATAGAATCCAAATAGTCTACACTTATATTACCTGGCACAATACAAGATGCAATGTCACTTAATTGTACAGGTGGAAATATTTTGGACCTGTACAAGATCCAAAGTTTTACCTCATTCCATTTAATGGAAGAAATTTTAAAAAATTTAGGGGTATCTTGAGCATAACTACAGTAAACACAGTAAATATATCTTGAATAAAACCAAATACCTAAAGCAAATACAGATCATCAGCTTTCACAGTGACTGGTGGAAGAGGTGTGCTGATTTACTTTAAAGAGTTACTGAATTACTTTAAAGAGTTGTAACAGCAGAAAGCTTACTAAAATTGATAGATTTAACAAGGCTTAATTGAAACTTTTGAAATAATAATCAATTATTAGTGATCCAGTGCAAATAGCTATCCTTTATAATCAAGATTTGCTTGAAAAGTCTTTCTTGAAGTACTACTTGGTATTCAAGTTCTCAACCCATTTATTCACTCACACGACAGAGATACATTAAAAATGGGGCCAGTTTGGCATTGCCTGAGACAGTCACCAAGGATCCAGAGTAGTACACAGGGAAAGTTCTTGATGTTTTTGAAAGCTTTGAGCTAGAATTTTTTTGTTACATCATGTCAAAAAATTAAAAACAAACAAACAAAAATTTAAAAATTTTTGAAATCCAACATCCCTGTTGACACATTGATGATTCAGCCATCAAAAGTGTTAGTTGCCATCAACCACTTGCCATAATTTCACCTATACCAGGTTACCTCAACTATCTGCAGACAGGGTAACAAAGTAATTAAAATAAATAAAGATTTCCAAGAGATCCATAAAAATTTACTAGGCAAGCAAGTAAAGATCAAATCACAACTCTTAGAGAAAAGGTTTAGTGTCTGCAAATTAGAATGTCAATATTTTCCTATGTATTTAAAAAAACCCTCTTTATTAATTCTAATACATGAAAGCAGCTCATAAAATAAAGGAAAAATACAAAGATTTAAATGAAGGTTTGGCCTTCATTTAATGAACTTTTCACAGACAAACCAGAAAATCAGGTCTGATTAATCTCTATTAGCATTTAGTCCTGTAATGGTCAATATGCATGCAGCAAAGACTCTTTTGTCCCATGAATATTCTTTACAGAAAGGTTACCTTGCAAGTACAAATGCAAGCATGAGATACATGATCAGGCTGAGCTCTTCCAAATTCTAAACTCTACCTTTCCCAGCTTTGGCACATAGAAACTGTAATGTCTATTGATTTTGAGCTCTTGAAAAGTGCAACAGAAATGGATATGCACTTGAGAAGACAGATCTGATGGTAACTTGGAGTTTAATACTGACAGTTGGGGCAGTAATTATTTTTTAGTCAAAATGTTAACTAACTGCGTCAATATTTCTATACATTCTTTATCAGCTTATAAATTATACAAACTACTGACATTAAGTATCTTTAATAGGTATCAGGTGTATTGGTCTTCTGAGAATTTTCCATGTACAGAAAAGATGAGGCAGTGAAGTCAATGAACATCAGACGGAGTCTTGGGAAATGGGAGTCATTTGGCCTAGGGCATTCTAGTGAATCATCTGTGATATTAGTACTGGGGTATATTCTAAGCTTGATGATCTTTGTACTCCCATTTGGACGTGGTACTGCTGATGTAGTTTGAAAGCATGTTAAACTTCCAGTTCTGTAAATTAATTCCAGATCTCCTGTTAAAAAGGTGTTTCAGTTTGCAAGTTGACATTCTAATTTTTGTGCAAGTAATTTTAAAAGATTTTATTTAAGTCGCACTTTTTCTGTATTACTTTTTTATTGAAGGGATTTCAAATTGTTGCAATTGTGTCAAGGGAAGTTGGTTTTCTGCTACAAGGTATTAGAGAACATGGTTGAGAGCTGAAGTAGCTGAAATACTCAAGATTGACAGAGATGTTTGCGGTGGACTAAAAACAGCTCCGGCGTGCGCTGACGACTCAGCTCACTGAGGAACTAGCACTTGCTTATTTGGATAAAAGCCCAGACGAAGGAACAAACCCGATGTTACTACTGAATCTTTCACCTTATGCTGCTGGTGTCTCTGCAGTTACTTCTGCTGGCAGCAGCGGACGCTCCTCGCCGCGGATGCGATGTGCCCGGAGAGGGAACTGGAAAGGGGTGGTCACAGACTGGCCGCCGGCTCCTATTTACGGCTGAAGCCCGTACTGAGACTGAGTTGACTGACAGCAGGTGTGCAATGACTGGCAATCAACAGCTCTGTGTGCCCCATGCCCAGACACTACCAAAAACCTAGCAGATTGCCATTTCCCTGCAGGCTTCTGTAATTCCACTGCATATCCCAATCTCGAACTACTTTAGACAAACCCTGAGGTGCCACATATTTGCCAATTGCCCTTCAGAACATCACTGTAATTTTCAGAAAACGTGTTTCTGAAAGTTACCCAAGCACATCAAGTATTTAGGTGAAAAATATCTGCTGAAATTAGAACCTACGTTCTCCTCAAGTAATATCTGGGACACAATTTTAGGTCTTCCAGCACCAAAACCCACTATATGCTAAGTTATAGACAGAAGGAATGGTCTGGTGATGTTGTCATGACATTAAAGACAGAATATAAAATTAAAACTCCTATATTGAGAAAATAAACCAAAATACTCATTGTGGCATACATGTTTTCTTTTTGAATATTTTAAAGAGTTTTTATGCTACCAATTGTTTTTTTGAAGTGAGATAATAATTTTACTGTCCATAGAGGTCTGTGCTTATTATATAGCTGCACTGTTATTATGCACCATTTGGGAAAATGTGCATTTTGTGTATGAAGTCAAGAAACACAGAACTTTTAGATAGTGTCCTGTTATTGAATTCAATATCTTCAAAATAACTACATGCCAATTTTATTTTTCATTTCCTTCATGCATGCAACTCTGTTTTAATTTTTGGAATGTGTAGCTAATGCACCTGGCAGCATTTGGCTGTGTGGTCACAGCACTGCCATGGGAACTGAGAAGAGGCAATATTCACTGCTGGATTTCAATATGAATCATACCCAGTTAGTGTGGCATGGGACTAGAGATCAGAAAACCTACTTGCTGCATTCTATAAAAATGCAGAACATCATTCACTAACAAATTCACTATTTATTACTGAAGATATTAATTCCCATTTAGACACCAAAAAGCATAGTGTGAGCAGAAGACAAATCCCTACAACAACCACCAGTGTGACTAGGAGGAAATAGGGAAATATATGCTTAGGAATTAATTCAGGATTATTGCATGATCACAAATCTTATCAAAAGGCTTTTCACTCACTAACATTCTAAGGCAACCTTGAAGAGTTTTGCTTGACTGTAACAAATTTTACGTGATTTCAGCAGAACTGCATCAACATCAAATACCCCCAGAAATACAACTGGGGAAAAAATATAAAGAAAAAGAAAGAAACAAGGAGTTAGTGAGATCTATCCTAGAAGTTAAATCAATCATGAATACAGTCAAGTTTTTTCTTTCACACAAGTTTTTTCTAACAATACACTGGATTTGTAACACTGTAGTATGTGCACTGATTTCTTTTTGAAATAGCATTTTTAAAATTTATGCTGTTGAAAGAAGCAGTAGAAAAGCATGATGCTGAGTTCATGTAGTATAATGTTGCTTTGATTTTAACTGGTGTAGACTGGTCTAATATGAAGCAGCTTGTTAAAGTGCAACTCATTACATATAATTACATATATCCCATAGAGATATGATATGATATATGATATTATATGATATGATATATGATATATACATACATATTTCATACATACATGTACTATGATTATATTTTGTTTTACAATGCATCTCTGAAATTTACTGATCTACATCCTTGTAGAAAAAAATAGGATTACTGCCTATTTTATAGATCCATGCTAAATAAAACATAAGAAATGTCTCAAGGAAACCAACCAACCAATGCACCATCTCAAGAGCAATGTCAGCACCTTTTGGAAGTGTGTTCCTAGCTCAACTACCTTCAATTTGATAGAAAGAAATCCACCTTCACCCCTGATTAATCATGATGCAAGTCTTCATTGTTCACTGTTTTATCTGCAAAAACTCTACTTGCCTTTTCCTCTTTCTGCTCCCCTTTACCTGGTGTAGTCTTCCAATAAACCACCACCCAGAAAATGCATTTTTACCAGATTATTTATTACATTTGGGGTTTTTTATGAATTTCAAACAACTCCCATTAAATTAAACATACCAAATTACTGCAGTGTTTCCCTTTCCACCAAAACATGGTGCAAAGGACTATTTCATGCCAGGAGCCTAAAATACACATTTCAATTTATTTCACTCCAAAAGAGAAATTATTATAAATTAATTGAAAGGCTGATATAGATATCAAGTAACTACTCCAATATGTTTGGAGGTTAAAAAAAAGACACACACTACAGTCTGAAGCCACAAGTGTTGTCTACTATGGTAGAGCATTTGCTTAAAATTCTGCCTTGAAAAGAGGTTGCAAATAATTGCACAAGATTTACTCTTTATTTCATAAAAAATAAACACAGCATATCACAGTATATGATACACTGGAAATTTTGTCATATTCTAAATCTATCCTTTATATGATCCTACTTTCAGCAGGCAAATAGTCTTAAGCAAAGGATGACCATGAGTAGTTTTGCCTACAGTAACAAACTGGGCAAAACTACTCATAAAGTTGAGAAAATATGCAGGAATAAAAGTGGCAGTTGAATGAGTGAAAATAAACCAAGCAACATTATTTAAAAAGAAGGACACTCTAAGTTCTTGGAAACATAACTCAGGATAAGTTTACAACATTAAGTATGATTTCCAAGGTAGAAAATTAAGGAAAATAAGACAAGAGTGGTTGCAAATAGTTGTACTGGTGACAGCCTGAAGTTTAGGAAGCAAAAAATGAGTTTATTTGAAAGATCCTTTTAAAGCAAGAGGATGAAACATGGTGTAGTTTTTGCTTTGTTTGTTGTACTTTGTTTGTTGTAAGTTGTAAAAGAAGTGTGGACTGCTATACAGCTGTAGAACTGCAGCAGTAGGATGAGAAGGGGGAGATTTAATGCACAGAGATAAGTAGATAAACAGATACAGAAATATTTAACTCAAAAATAACTGAACTCCTAATACACACCAGCTCTCAGAAGCAACTCAAGTTTAATATAACATTATTATTTATTTTCACCCTTTTTTTGAAAGGAATTGACTGTCTAACCAACTGCTGTATCATGAATTGCAGTACATTTCAGTGACAATAGACAAAATGTTCTAAATAATTTGAAAACAATACAATGGAATACACACAGCTGTTCAAAAAGCACACCAAATCTCTACCAGCTCCCTTAAAAAGGGGAGCAGGAAGATTCCACTGATTTGATCTTAAGAAATTTCTTATCCTTTCTATTTTTCCCCATAAATTCATGCAAAACTCACTAAGATCAATTTCCACATTTTCCCAGTTTTTAATTAAGCACTGCTAAAAACTTCTCCCTAGAAATATCTTCCATTGTTGTCTGGTATTTGGACATTTGTCCAATATATTTGTTTACAAGTATTGGTCTGGTGAATATTTTATGGGAGATATCTGTACCTTACTGAATCAAGCCACAGAGATCTGTGCTGCAGAATATTATCATGCAGTTAGTAGCATAACCATTAGATATAAAGTTGGACTATTAAGGAAAATTATTTTCATATCTCCACTTCATACACTCTTTGTTATGTCACTAGAGACACACCACTAGGAACACAGATTTAATGAAACACTATGAATTAGAAGCATCTAAAAAGAACTGGTTTTATGCCATACCAATCAATGATAAACTGAAATGATTTATAGTTTTTAAGAAACATGATATAATCACTTTTTATATTTATATTTGGCAACAGTGTAAATGATTGGGGGGAAAAAAAATCTAATTCACAATATACCTGAGAGTTCACACTGTAAAACTGAGTTTACTTGCCATCTCATTTGTATCATCTGAACAGTAGAAGACCTCATTTTCAAGAAATATAGATAGGAATGTGTATCATGCACAAATAAATATGTGTATGAGCCACACAATTGTCTTGATTCTGAGCAGCAACTCAACATACAAATGATCCCAAAAATATCTGAAAAAAATCTGTAAACCCATTGTGTAAATTTACATACATGGACTAGATCTTAGAAAAAAAATCCAAATATTCTCTTCTGGGTCTTCTGTAACAGCAGTGTTTTGCTATTTAAATATAACAGATAACTACATTCAGTCTATGGAAGAAAAGAGTTTTCCATCCTTTTGTGTAAATATTTAGATAGTGGTTGGAGAGGTTTATCAGAACACTTAAGTCTACTTACGTCTTTGAGAAAGGCTGTTAAAAGAGCAAAAGTTAAAGAAGAATCAATTGCTAAGGCCTCTGTCACTCACAGAAGGGAAAGACTCTTAACCAGCTGGGGAAAGAATCACACAGACACAGACACATGCACAGAGGCATGAGTACACTTATGCCCAGACACACCAGCACAAACACTATTTAGATATACAGAAAGGAGGCAGAACTTTCTTCAGTAATGAACCACCTCAAAAAAAAAAAAGGTATTTCTATTAAAATAAGGGGAAACTCCTTTATTAATATGATGAATTTCAGGAAAAATAGCAAAGCAATAGACCTATTAACTAGTGTTACCATCATAATTTGGACTCTAAGATGGCAAACCATTTTGATATGCTGCATTACATTGAAACTGCTTTGGACAAGGGTGGCACCTCCCCTCCAGCCTCATCCATGTTCTCAGTTACTGTTAGCAAGGCAAGTTACTATTTGGATGTTTCAAATGGATGAAGCAAAAGCTCTTTGCCCCAAGACAGAGACCACCTCATACTCGAGTAATTCAGCAGCAGTGGGAACTTGTGAATAATTTCCAGAGAGGAGAGGACTTTGTCAATTTATCATAGCAGTAAATTCCCAGTAGCTGGGAAAGGCTCAAATGAGAATGCCTTACACTCACTTATTCAAATTAAGGGCAAGAGGGTTCTTTTTATATCCTTCAGTATTTTATCACAGCAGCACAGGATGTATTCTCACCTAATGCTGCATGTCAGCTACACTGATTTCCCCTTGTATTCACACCTTAGGAAGGGGTAACAGATAAACAATAGGGGAAAATCATCTAAACAAATGGGAAACTAAAACACAGCAGTATTGCATGTTACACACATGCAACAAGTGCTTTGTTTCTCCCTTCCACACATAACACACTGAATATCCAGAGACAAATCCAGAAGGAAGCCACCAACTAGAAAAATAGATAAACAATTCCAAGCATTATCACAAGAAAGAAAACACCAAAGATTTCATAACAACGACACAGCAACAGAAAAAAATATATGTTCTTATATATTTATTTATGTTCATACTGAACTTACAAGTCAGGGAAAAATTCAGAAGGGAAATTACACTGTATAACTAACACCTTCTTTGAAATGCTGTCATTGCATGCAAAGGCTTTACACAAGCATTGGGACATATTTGAAATGAGTACTGAAGACATACTACCACTAGAACAATGACAACGTTGTTATCCTCTCTGGAATTTGTTCTTTAGGTCTTTGTCATTCCCATTGCTGCCAAACTAATCAAATGTAAGGAATGTTTTGGAACAGAAAGTGATAGTAAAAAGCTTTCCAACAAATCTCATAAATGGGCCCACAAGTTGCTGCTCCATAGAAACAAATACAGATTTCATCATCATGCATTAACAAGCTTCTCAACCTTTTATATGAGGAGAAAACATAAAAGTGAGGCACAAAACTAAACAACAACTTAGATCTGGAAGACAAAAAGTGATAACCAACAAAAGATTGAGGACAAAAGGACATTTGTCTTTAAGATAGCAAACAATAATTGAAGCAGATTTTAAGAGTTGATTCTCTTGGTCTTTCAAAAATACTGTATGATAGCTTTGAATCAAAAGACACGTAATCTTATTTTATACCTAAACAAGAAAGAGCTATCCCCAAGGCCCTAAAATACCCTAGATAACTTCTCTCTAAAGACTCAAAAATAAAAATACGGATATTGACATCTTCAAAGGAAGATTCAGCTGCACAAGCCTTGGAAACATTCAGTAGCAGTCCAAATTCCCAGAAAATATTTTGATTTGGAGAAGATCCTAATTGATTAACAATTTCACTGGAAGAGTTCTTAAGGACTATTGTAGTTTATGTTTTTAAGCACAGACACTGTTTAGGCAGCATTAAAAGCTGCAAGAAATCAGTACTGAAGGTGTATCTCATTGTAGCACTCAGTATCTAATAAATGTTTCCTTACTTGGCATATTAAGAAACAACAATTCATCCCTTCAGGAGACAGCAGTAACTGATATGATTGTTTAGAACAAGAAGTAGCTAGAACTTCCAAGGCAGAAATCTATTCCATTCTTTTCCCTGTAAAAGATTTCCTAGCACTACGTGGAAGGAACACTTCTGCATAGTCTCCCTTTTGCTATTTCCATTTTTGGCCCATATCTCTATTTAGCACCTTATTTTAACCATTGGAAAGAAGTGCAATAGAGTTACTCTAGCATGAGAAGGTGTCACAGCAGCAGAAATTGACATCTCACATAGCACACACAGGCTACCTATGAAAGGGCAAAGCTTCTCACTCCATCACTGAGGATGACCGGTCAGCCAAGGCAACAGCTGAGAAAGCGAAAGGATGAAGGATACACATTTAATGCTCCAGTCTCGGATTAAAGCACCTTTCCCTAAAGGCTGAGTAATCTGCTAAACTAAGTATCTCTAAAAAATGTAGTGGAGGAGAGGAACGTTGGAAAAGATTTTTCATTCTCATTATGTTCCCCCCCACTCCATGAAATTCTCTGAGGCTTAAAAGTGCTAACGACGCTTCATCACACCTAAACAATTTACAGCAGCAGCCATCACCTCACTCCAACCTTTATTTCCCGTAAATAACTTACCCCAGCCTCTCACAAATTAATCTTGTAATTTCTTACTTTGGGAACTTAGCTTGTTTTATTTTAGTGACTTAGCCTTTTAAAGTTGAATCAACTCTAGAAGAGCCTGTTTCTGGCACATTATTTTTGATAAATGCAAAGTAAAGATAGCATAGAAAAAGGAGGGAATACACACATTTAATAGCAGTTTTTTCCATGCTAGTTACACAACAACACACTCTTAGTCATGCAGGGTAAAAATAAGGAGACACAAGATGAGACATGAAAAGCATGTTATCCTCTTCCCAAAAATTAATGCATGTACCCTACTTGCTTAAAAGTCCAAATTAGTTGTCATACTAGATTTGTGTAAAGCTTTAGGAAAGAATGGTGTGAGGGCACTTTATAGAAAATTACACCAAGTGGAGGATATTTCACTAATTAACACCCCTTCCCAAAGAAATGCTTACATCCTTTAAAGATAAGCTTCTTTTAAGTAGAGAAAAGACCCCAAACATTTGCAGAGCCCTGACTTCAACATCTGTTGGTATTCCCTACACACAAGTGTGCTTCTGTGTGCATGTTTATCAGAAGAGGTCATCAGGGGCTTGCTTGGTTTATTCATCATTTTAAGGCACTCCTATTTGCAAAGCTTCTGTTAATGTCAGTGAAATCTAACCCAGACAGAAGTTTCAGAGGTCACATATTTGGCATGCTACATTTAGAAACCCAAGTACAAAGTTGACGAGGACGCTTCAAACACAGGGGATTACAGCGGAAATAGGTCTCCTTATACCAAACTGGCTATTGAGCAGATTCAGGGAAGAACACACTGAGACTGCATGATGCTATTAAAGCTCTTATTCTCGCTTTATTTTATCCACTGACTAAATCAATTCTGCCATTTGGCAGAGCCCAGCACAGAAATAACACTTTATTTTCAATACAGCAGAAAAGAAATAGACAAGAGACACAAAATCATGTAGTGCATGACCTATAAAAAAGCAGATACTTACAGTTCGTAGGAACTGTATTTCATCTTCCCCTCCTTCACCCCCTTCAGCCATGGCTCTTGAGGAGTCAGCTCTGCTGAGGCTGATCGCCTCCACCGTCAGCTCACTGCGCTCTGTACTGCTCCTCTCCTATCAGTATTAGCATATAGCTAATCCACAGCCATATAGGGAGCTCAGCTAACTCCACTGCACTGCAGACTGTCAGTCAACCCCCTCACTGCCAGAGCCAACTGCGCTGCTTCTCCAGCTCAGAGCAAGCAATTCTCTCCCTTTTCTCTCTACCCTGGAGGCAAAACCCCCCTACTGTTAAGGTATTGCAGGAAGCATTATATGCATCACTAGGTGTTGATTTTTTTCCCTCCAGATCCTGTCTGGGCAGAACAGCAATAATGGTGAAGTGTTAATAAAAGCAGAGCTTGTGCTTCCATTTTCACAGATCAGGATAGCCAATTTTGCACTGAAATGTATCAAATTCAGCAATTCTGAACCTACTGATTATGCAGCAGAAGGATGTAATCCTGATGATCACAGGACAAGCTGATTTTGACAGCAGGTATTTTCAGCTTGCTTACAGTAATTTCCATTTCTTGCTTCTCTGCATAAGCAGCTGCAAATCTGATTTCCAAGATGACTTCATGATCTGAACCAACTATGTGTAGTTATTTGTGCTATCCCTTTACATGGTATTTATACCTATATCCTAAGGACTTCAAGGGCTCTATCTGTACCTTTTCAGAACTGCACCTGAATATTTATAGAAGATGTACATATTTACTTCAGAATCCATAAAACACAGTGATGTTAAAATAAAACTTAAAATAACTTTAAATTCTAGTTCAATAATGAAGAAATTTGTAATTAATGAAAATTGCTATTTATTACTTTGATATGAGCAAATAATGAAGGCAAAAAATAGATCAACACTAGAACAAAATCTAATTATGTGAAGGGAGGAAAACAAAAAGGACACAAGGAAACAGAAGAAAGCACTGAGGACGCTCTAGCCAGCCAATTCACTGTGTGATCTTGAATCTTGTGATAAGATTGCAACCACAGCTTACCCCTAAATTCAACCCCTGAGAAGAATTACCCAAACTTTGTGCAGTCCCTATTGAACTTGATACATTCCCTCACAGATCACCATGTGCATACAGTCTTTTTCTCAATGAGAATGTATTTATGGTTTACAAAGGAAAACATAGGTATTTTAAGGGAACAATATCTTTCCTGGGGTCACAAGGACAAGTGTAGCACATTGAAAACTGAAACTACATACTCTGTGCCCACAAGCTACTAATTTATAGACAACTGTCCTTTGGACATGGAACCCAATGCACACTGTCCTTCTGCCCCCCCAGATTAATAGTATTCTGATTTTGCACTAATTTAAAATAAGCATAGTCACAAGCCAAACAATGAGATGCCTAAAATTTTCTGTCCCCGATGAGCAGAACTCTTTGAAAAATGTTTCATTTCACTCTCTCTTATTACCCTGAGAAAATCCATCCAAAAAATAATGCCAATCACATTACTCAGCAACAGGCAATTTCAGGTCAAAAGCAACTCAGAAGCCTTTAGCTGATATAGTCATAGAGGCTCTCCCTGCCAGTCTCTCCACTCCCTTTTCCCCACCGTG
Source organism: Notiomystis cincta (assembly GCA_013398075.1). Classification (NCBI taxonomy): domain Eukaryota; kingdom Metazoa; phylum Chordata; class Aves; order Passeriformes; family Notiomystidae; genus Notiomystis; species Notiomystis cincta. Next base: position 116,327 of record VZRX01009733.1, on the reverse strand, counting down.
CAGGTTTTGTTGGTTGCTGTGAGGAAGAAAAAGCTTTGTGCAAGGCAAAGGCAATGTGGCAGCAACATATTTCTCTAAAGTGCCAAAAAACTGAAATGGTTGTCATTTGAATACCCATTTTTGTGTCTGAGGGGGTTTTGTGGCGTTTATTTTAACTCCAGCCATCTTTGGATCAATATTTCATCTCTTTCTTCATCAGTAAAAAGAACATACCATAACAGATCTTCCTTATGGAATACTGTTATTCCAGAAAAAAAAAGAATCTGAGAAGTGGGGAAAACTTGCCCAAAGACAAAGCATGCCACTCAGTGATTTTACTGAAAAGAGTAGGCAGTGAGGCCTATTATGACACATGCTTGTCCATACATTTATATTCTTTTCTATTCTACATTCTACTGGAAAGTTTTCTTGACTGGAGTAGGTGAAGACAGGGGTGTTGGAACTAGATGATTTTTAAGGACCCTTCCAATACAAACCATTCTCTGATTCCATTATATGCACAATGGATTTGATACAGATATTGCATGGCAAAATCTATAAATGTAAGGAGAGCTTTTCTGCAACATCTTAAATGAAACAACCTTTAAAGCATACTATTTTACTCTGAAATATTATAAGCAGTAAATGCCTAAAACCCTGAGAAAATAAGCACAAGTACTGTATTTCTTTCACAAATAGAAATCAATGTCATTTAGTGCATGTGCTGACCAAATCTTATTTCAGTTGTGCAATGAGATTTCCAGATAGTAAGTTCTGAACACGCCAAGCTGAGATTAATCCATCTGAATCAAATGAAAAGAGGGAAAATATATAACTTTTCAAGTGTTTTCCTCATATGTTGGAGTATTCCATTAAAGTTATTCCTATGAAATGGAGAAAATTTAGAGTAAAATAATATATTTCTATCACTTAATATAGATATTTATAGATATCTATGTCTGTAACTCCTAATAAGATAGATAGAGAGGTTACCAATTTTTTTTCCTTTAAGCAGACATCAACATGCTGGGATATTTATTTGCTTTTTTTTAAAAACAACAGACAAAGCATATGAAAATAGGAATATTGGGAATATCTTGAGCACTATAACAGAGATTAAGTAAAATTCTGATTCATGTCAAACCAGTAGGTTTGGGGTTTTGTTTGTAAGTTCCTCTATTATTTGATACTCAGTTTTACAAAGTGCATTGTTTTGGGAAACAATATCCTTCCATAACAAGCAAAATATTCTCATTAGATTTCCTCTTTTTGAAATTGTCAAGTGTAATGCAAAACCATTGCACAGCACGTCTGCTCCCTAGAGTTTTTTCTGCTATATGTTTAAGGAGAAAATTATTCACCAACTACAGCTTAATGAGATCCACATCTCCTGAAGACATGTTTTCTGATGTTTTCTGTGTAGGACTTTCCCATTGCTCCAAGACTGAGATTTGGCTGTAATGATCACATGCTGCACACAGAGTGTGTATATCTATCTATCTATCTATCTATCTATCTATCTATCTATCTATCTATCTATCTATCTATCTATCTATCTATCCATCTATCTCTGTGTGGATGTGTAGATAGATGGATAGATACACACCGTCACTCTGCTTTACTGGATATGATTGTGAAGTGCAGCATTTCACTGTGAAAGCCACACAGGTCAAATAATCTGAATTGTGACCACTTGTGTGTTTTATGATATCCTATTCATCCCAATCAATCCTCAATCTGTAATTCAGCACTTTTAGCTCCTAAACACACTCTGAACAGAGTTCATGGTATTTTAAAGCCATCAGAAGAACTTGTCCACAACCCAAATTTAAGGAAAACTTCTTTTCAGTTTTCATTACAAACATGCTGCCTGGTTATCCTTCAGCATAAACTCTCCTCTCTCACCAAAGGATTGAGGCTGACTGGCTCTTCACGTGTCCTTGCTTGTAGGATGGAGTTTTTATAGTACCAGTAGTCTGGCCATAAAACAGTGAGATGGATACTACAAAACAAACAATCATCATACTGTAAAAAATGAATAATCTGTAAACAACTTCAGTTGTGTGTATTTTACCTTTATGAAGATTGACTTAACACCCCCAATGAAGGATGAATCAAATACCAAGTAGAAGATATTTACAAAACCCACAATGGTAATACATGCACGCTGACATTTTAACAAGTACAGGTAATACCAGTTACCAAATAGTCTGTTGGGTGAGGAATCAAAATTATATTCTCCACTGATAATTACAGGCCTCAGTGCTAAAAGTTAGGTGCTGCTTAAAAGACTGTCATATCTCTGCATTCTTTATGTGCCTCTTAAGTACAAAAAGCATGCACAAATACGGGTTTTAAAATTCCATTAAAAGAAACAAATTGTTTTTCTTTAAAAAAATTTAACAGAAGTATCCAAATTCATTATGTTGGCTATCTTCAGCAATCAGCTCCTTGTTCAATTCATGATGTTAGGTACTTAAACAAATGAACATTTCATTCACCAAAGAGAAAACTACTTCTGTGAATATCCAATGAAAAAGTTCTTTGTTTAATGCTGGGTTTTTTTATATTGTCATATTGCTTTGTTACTTGGGTTTTTCTGGTTTGGTTTTTTTTGGTGGTGGTGGTGGTTTTTGTTTGGTTGGTTTTTTGGTGGTTTTTTTTTGTTGTTGTTGTTTGTTTGTTTGTTTGTTTTCTTTTTAATTTAGTATAGAAGAATTGCATTAAATTTTCATGTGGAAAATGTAGGATTTTGGTCAAGTTGAGGAAAACCCACATCAAAAGATTACCACTTTGAGAATTTTAGAAAGAGAATGGTTTTATTTACACATATTTCCAAAAGTCATCTACATTTTTCCCTGTCTTTTAAAAATTTCTGTTGCTGGGTTTTATGCTCATCCTATGTCACTGCTTTGTTCCATATCACAAAGTTTTATTTTGCTTTTAAAATTGAGGAAATCTTTGATGCTATTTCTACATGAAAGCATAAAGTGCATTATATAATTTTTCAGAATTCATAGCATAGTATCAATACTGTTTGTAAGGCCTAGTTCAGTGGCTTTCTAAGCAAATTCAGTACTACTTAATGCAAAATGAGGAAAGCACAGTATCGCAGAACAGATGATCAAAACCTGTCACCAGTGATCAAACCTTTATGTTAGATTGCCATCTGGTGGTAAAGTCTTGAAAAGAGTCTGTGACTAGGTGAGCATAACAGTTAATATTATTTTAGCCTAAGATATTGGGAGTCTCATTTCCAATTTTACTATAGATTCTGCAATACATTTGTTCACAGTGGTCAAATTCCCCTGCTCAAGCAAGGTCATCCCAGAGCACGTGGCACAGGATTGTGTCCAGACAGTTCTTGAGTATCTCCAACGAGGGAGACTCCACAGCCTCTCTGGGCAATCTGTTCCAGTGCTCAGTCACCTGCACAGTAAAGAAGTTCTTCCTCATGTTCAGGTGGAACTTTCTGTGACTCAGTTTCTGCCCATTGTCTCTTGTCCTATTACTTGGCACCACCAAGAAGAGCCTGGATCCATCCTCTGACATCCTCCCTTCAGATACTTAAATACATTGATGAGGTGTCCCCTTCAGCTGCCTTTTCTTGAGGCTGAACAGGCTCAGCTCCCTCAGCCTTTCCCCATAAGAGATGATCTTTTGTTGCCCTTCACTGGACCTGCTCCAGGAGCTCCCTGTCTCTCTGTTCCTGAGGAGCCCAGAACTGGACACAGCACTGCAGGTGAGGCCTCACCAGGGCTGAGCAGAGGGGCAGGATCCCCTCCCTTGTCCTGCTGGCCATGCTCTTCCTAATGCAGCTCAGGATCCCATTGGCCCTCTTGGCCACAAGGACACACTGCTGGCCCAGGGACAGTTTGCTGTCCACCAGCACCCCCAGTCCTTCTCCACAGAGCTGCTTCCCAGCAGTCAGCCCCCAGTCTGTGCTGGTCCATGGGGTTATTCCTGCCCAGGTGCAGGACCCTGCACTTGCTTTTGTTGAATTTCAGGCAGCTCTTCTCCTCCAATCTCTCCAGCCTGTTGAGGCCCTTCTGAAGATCTGCAAAGCACCAGGGGGTGACAGCCACTTCTCCCAGCTCTGTGTCCCCAGTGAACTTGCTGAGGAGGCATCTGCCCTCCGTCCAAGAAACCAGTGAATTAAGGTAAAGAACTCTGGACCCAATAGTGAGCCCTGGGGAGCACCACTAGTGACAAACTCACAAAAAGACCCTGTGCCACTAATTATAACCCTCTGGGATCTGCTT
>VZRX01009733.1:37672-110709 GCA_013398075.1 Notiomystis cincta | reverse complement strand
CCCTTCAGATACTTAAATACATTGATGAGGTGTCCCCTTCAGCTGCCTTTTCTTGAGGCTGAACAGGCTCAGCTCCCTCAGCCTTTCCCCATAAGAGATGATCTTTTGTTGCCCTTCACTGGACCTGCTCCAGGAGCTCCCTGTCTCTCTGTTCCTGAGGAGCCCAGAACTGGACACAGCGCTCCAGGTGAGGCCTCACCAGGGCTGAGAAGAGGGGCAGGATCCCCTCCCTTGTCCTGCTGGCCGTGCTCTTCCTAATGCAGCTCAGGATCCCATTGGCCCTCTTGGCCACAAGGACACACTGCTGGCCCAGGGACAGTTTGCTGTCCACCAGCACCCCCAGTCCTTCTCCACAGAGCTGCTTCCCAGCAGTCAGCCCCCAGTCTGTGCTGGTCCATGGGGTTATTCCTGCCCAGGTGCAGGACCCTGCACTTGCTTTTGTTGAATTTCAGGCAGCTCTTCTCCTCCAATCTCTCCAGCCTGTTGAGGCCCTTCTGAAGATCTGCAAAGCACCAGGGGGTGACAGCCACTTCTCCCAGCTCTGTGTCCCCAGTGAACTTGCTGAGGAGGCATCTGCCCTCCGTCCAAGAAACCAGTGAATTAAGGTAAAGAACTCTGGACCCAATAGTGAGCCCTGGGGAGCACCACTAGTGACAAACTCACAAAAAGACCCTGTGCCACTAATTATAACCCTCTGGGATCTGCTGTTCAGGCACTTCTCAATCCACTTCACTGGCCACTTATCCAGCTCACACTTCCTGAGTTTGCCTGTGAGGATGCTGTGAGGGACAGTGCCAAAAGCCTTGCTGAAGTCAAGGTAGATAATATCCACTGCTCTTCCCTCATCCATCCAGACAGTTGTTTCATCATAGGAGGCACTCAGATTGGTCAAGCATGAACCTTTAGTGAATCCATGCTGAATACTGCTGACCCACTATTTGTCATCCATGTGGATAGAGATGGCCTCCAGAATGAGGTGCTCCATCATCTTTCCAGGGACTGATGTGAAGCTGACTGTCCAGTAATTCCCTGGGTCCTCTTTCTTGCCTTTCTTACAATCCTGAGGAACCTCTACTAACCAACATAACCTTTCAAAGACGATCATGAGCAGCCTAGCTATTGAGTCTGCCAGATCTCTCAGCACTTGTGGATACATCCCATCAGGACTTGTGGATGTAAATTTTGTCTAGGCATTCTCTAACCCAGTCTTTCTTGAACAAGGGAGTCTTCCTTCCAGCATTCCTTTACCCTGCTCTCCTGGGTCAGAGATTCCTGAGGGCTGGTCTTGTTAGTAATGCAAAGAAGACATTCAGTAACTCTGCCTTCTCTGTGTCCTGTCACCAGCATCCTCCACATTATCCATTGTTTTCCTTTTGCTACTGATATATTCCTTCTTGTTGTCCTTGACATCCTTGGCCAGATTTAATTCTAGATGGGCCTGTGTCTTTCTTTTGTCACTTTTGCTTACTCTGACAACCTATCTGCATTCATTCCAAGAGGCCTGACCCTGCTTCCATCTCCTGCTTAGGCTTGAGTAATGACAGGACTTCATTCTTAATTCATCCACACCAGTCTTTTGCCCCCTTTTCCCCAGTTTCTTGCCCATTGGGATGCACCATACTTGAGCCTGGAAGAAGTGACTCTCAAAAATGAACCAGCTCTCTTGGACCCCTTCCCCAAATCCTGTTCTCATGGAATTCTTCTGGCAAGATCCCTGAGGAGGAACTAAAGTTAGCTCTCCTGAAATCTGTGGTTGCAGCCTTACTTGTTGTCCTGCTTCATCCTCACCCCATACTGAACTCCGCAATCTCATGGCCACTTCAGCCAAGACTGTCCTCAACCTGCCCATCTCCAAAGAGGCCTTCTCTGGTTGTTAGGATAAGGTCCATTCCTTGTGGGACCCTCCACTACCTGTGGCAAGAAGTTGTCAGCAGTGCTCTTCACCAGCCTGCTGCACTGTGCTGCAGTGTGTTGCTTTTCCAGTAGATGTAAGAATAGTTAAAGCCCCCCCAAGAATCAGTGCTGTGACTTTGAGACTGATTCTGGCTGCCTGTGGAAGGCCTCATCCACTTCCTCACTCTGAGCGAGGTTAAGCATTTTGGTTAAGCAAAATAAGAATTTAACTAGTGAGAGTAATTAGAAATGCTGGCTTTGTGTCTTATAACAATTGCATGATATAGGGAGATTATCTCTGGGAAACCAAAACCATTCCTGGTCTCAAAAAGACACCAATACCAAATTTTATGTTTCTACTTCATGCTATCATATATGATGTGGACAAACCTGTATTTTTAAGCTTGCTTTATTCCTGAAACATCTGTCATATATTCCCAAATCTTATCCATCTCTCAAAGATGAAGCATGACCATTTCAGTACAATTTTCTATAAGCATTTGAGCATAGATTGTTTTGATGACCAATTAGGAAATTTTAATGACTAATTTTCAAGGTTTTGAACCAAGTTCAGTGAAACTGAATTATAATTTTACAGAAGTGCCTATGGCAATACATTATGAAGAACCTGGAGTTTGTGCAAAGAAAATTTCAGCCCATCTGCCAACAGAGAACAGCAATAATTCAGTTTGAATTCAATAAAAGCGTGACCAGGCATTTCCAAAGAACTGACACAGAAAAAATCCTGTAGTAGCAATGCTGAGTAGCTGCCTTCTCTAATGGGATAGAGTACTGACATAAGCCAAGTGATAAATTCTCAAACTATAATACAACAGAATTAAGACTTACCATGTCATGTTTCTCTTGCATCTACTATGTAATTCAAGAATTACCACCAGAAAATGCCATGACCATTTCAGCTAATTATAGGCCTCCAACTATAAAAATAGCCTTAATTTCTGTACCAATCTCAAGGCTTTTTAAACATTAACTTCCTTCAAGACTATTGTAATTTCTGTCAATAATAGCTTTTCTGACCCCAACAGCTGAATATTAGCAGATTGCATATACATAGTGTTTTGTATTCAGCTACGTTGTTCAGCTGTGATTGCTAAAATAAGTCTCCCAAAACTGTTTTTTGATTGCCTCTGAGAAAATTGTTCAAGCACATTTCATGAGATTTGTCCTATGATTTACCTTTCTTTCCCCAGAACTTTTAGACATAAATATTTAATTACTTGATATAAAATTGTTATATAAAATTAATATACATTTTTAAATTCCATGGACTATTTCAATATTCATTCCTCTTCTAAAGAGAATTAAAAGCATGTCAATAGACACTCAGCCTTAGAGAAAATTACTTATGGTCATTCATTGAAAATATTGACCTTCTTTAATCATTTCATATTTTCTATTGACGTGACTCTACATAAAGACAGTTCAGCTTGAGATCTTACAGTAGCATGGAAAGAAATAGAGCCTACGAAAGGTAATTTTAATGTATCAGAAATAAGTCCCAATCAAATACAGTTCCAGAAAAAGTGCTCAGAAGAAAAGACAGGAATCAGAGAAACTTGCAGTGTAAGATGATAGCATCCTACTTCCCAACATTAACACTTACACTGGAGGAGACCCACATTGGAGCAGGTGGATGCCTGAGAGGAGGCTGGGATCCCCTGGGAGGCCTGGAGTGCTGGAAAAAGTAAAAATTGAACAGAATTTTTATTTCATTCAGTAAGGAATTCCAGCTTCTACTTTTTAAGGCACCAAATTAAAAAAAAAAAAACATATATTTTTCCTCACTTCTCAACGACTAAAACCAAGAAGCCTAAAATTTTCTCTCAGAAAGTGACTTGTGCTGTACTGAGTGCCTCGTGGTGTAGTATAAACTCATTGATACATATTGCTGTGTGCTTTAGAAGAGTAGCCATTCTCACTTCTACTTTATGCATATTCTTATTTATTCATCTCTTGGTTTACTCAGTTTTACTTTCAAGTTTTGTTGTCAATTTTATGCAGCTTTAAATAGGCAATTTAATACCCAAATATAAGACTTTTGTCACAAATTGCTAATCAAATGCTTTTTCTCAACTGTAGTGTAGACACTCTGAATGTATTAATCTTTCTTGTGTTGCAGCAAATGAAAATGTGCTGGAGATGCTTTAATTAACTTTTGTAACAGGATTCTTAAAATATTAAATATGATCTCTTGGGAAAATGTAGAAACCAATTATGGGACTAACTCTTCCAGATATTCCCAAGATAAAGGAGTCTAAATCTGAAAAAAAAAAAAANTAAAAAAAAAAAAAAAAAAAAAAAAAAAAAAAAAAAAAAAAAAAAAAAAAACCAGAAAAACAAAAAAAACCCAAAACATTAAAAATGCAGTAAAAAAATTCTGCTTTCATCATTTACTTTGTATTAATTTAGGTTCAAGAGCTTTTCTAGAAATGTGTAGTTTAATTATTTGCATTCATCTATAGGATGTGAGAAAAGGAATATATTTACTTTAATCAACTACAAAGAGATATTGCTCTCTAGACAAAGCAGTCCTAGAAGCCTGAGCTTAACTAAGAACAGGTATTAGCCCAGATAAAGATAAAGATTATCATCACTCATTATTCAAATGTCTAACCAGCTTTAACAAAGAAAACTGTTCAGAAACTACTTTAAGTCATTTAATAAAGAAGTAAAATTTAAAAATAGGGCAAAGATATGTTGTTCAAAGCTGTTTCAATTAGTGTGCTGTTCTACCAAGTAAATTACTTGTAAATTACTTAGGCTCAGAGTACCTCAACTCGATCATGGAATGTTTTCAGATCCACTATACTGGATGGCAGTTTAAAAAAAGAGTCAAATGAAGAGGACAAAAAGAAGGTCAGAAATAGGTCTTTCAAATTAAACAATATTTAGGCAAAGGAAAGGAGGAAATCTCAAAATTCTTCTATTGCTTAATAGCTAGAACAAAATCAATCTATTTTCTCAGAGGGACATCTATCATTATGTCATTCCTAGCAAAATTTGCCATCTGATCTGCATTTAATTTTAAACCAGAATGTGCTTATACTCTCATGTTGTTTTGGGCCATGCTCCCATTGCTATCCAGTTTCATACAGGGGTTCACAAAATTCAGCAGATGATGATTAATTCAACCATTCCAAATATGTAAAGTATCTCCAAAGTTTATTCCTATTTCTTAGTTCTTAGTGTAAGTGGATATACCAAAAATAATTTTATAATTACTTAGGAATGAAGCATCCTTACCTAACTTTACAGTATTAGTAGCTGAATCTGGTGAATGAAAGGAAAAAAAAACCCCAAAACAACTAAGAAGCTGATTTCTAAATAGTACAGATGAACTTTGCTTTCCACCTCACTTTTTACTCCTCTCATTTCTGGAGATCCTGATGTCTGCTCAAGATGCAGCTGCTGTTCCAGGACTGCACACACCTTCCCCCTGCTACATTTCCCAGTTCATTTCTATTTCCTCACCATGATACCACAGTGCTCTTACACAGCCCTCGAGGAAGCCAGTTTTAAGAAGTTTATATCTGCAAGCACGTGTTTGTTTTTGAGATGTTTAGAAGTGCAGAGTCCGGCCTTCCCACACACTGCCCACCCTTGACTCCCTCGGCTTCAAGGGCTGAACCTTGTTCTGATGTTTTTGGAGCCCTCTCACCTTCAGCAGAGCCCGTGCTGGGTTACGAGTTACCCTGACTGGTTACGAGCCATCCTAACTGGTTACGAGTTGCCCTAACTGGTTACGAGTTACCCTGACTGGTTACGAGCCATCCTAACCGGTTACGAGTTACCCAAACTGGTTTTGCAGCGGCCGTGCAGAGGGGACCCTTGTAGTCCTGTTAACTGAGGAGCAGCGAGATTTGGGACATCCCGATTTCCCCTTCCTTCCAGGAAAGCGGAATGTTCTCAGTTCCTAGATTGAGCACGTAGCGGTCTCCCCCAAGCAGTGGGGTTGGATGGGCGGGCTCGGAGCGAGAGCCCTTTCCCGGGGCAGAGCAGCGGGGAGGATGAGGGCCCGAAGCCGCGCTCCCTCCTGGCTCCCCGCCGGCGGAGGCCTCGGCCCGGGAGCGCTTGGGAGGCCCAGAGCGCCCGGCAGATCCCGGGCTGCCGGGGGTGACCGCCCCCGCCGCGGGCGGGTCCGAGCGGCTCCGCGGAGGAAAGCTGGAGAAGAACATGGCTAAAGAGAAGTACCTGGGCTTGCCACGTCTCTGCGTTATTGCGGCGGCGGTCAGAGGTCCGGCAGCGGTGCCGGGGTGCCCCAGCTGCGAAACCGGGCAACCCTGCAGCTGCCCAGGGCCGGGCTGCTCTGCGGCTCTGGGGGCTCGCAGGAGGTAGCCTGACCTGCCATGTTTAATAATGAAAATAACCCCAAAACCCCAATGAATTCTTTGTTACTTAACTTTTGTAAGCGTAGTTAAATGCCACCTGCCCCACTGAGGCGCCTAAGGGAGCAGAGGAAGCAAATCTGGAATAGCTGATGCTGTGCTGCCTCACTTTTCTCAAATTTGCTTCAGTCTCCTGAGCCCTGCATAGACAGGTTCAAAAACATTGCAGGCCAAAATGAGAAATTGATGGGAAATAATATTTAGCCTTCGAAATGCCTCAAACTTTTACCTAGACTCTAATTAATAAGCTCTGCAGCCAAAGAAAGGTTATGGCCATTGCAGATGAAATAAAGGCAGCTGCTGCAATTTGTAATAACTGTAAGAGACTGCAAAGATAAAGCTGACCACGTACTAGAGGTGCAGGAGTTGCCTTTATCTCAGCAATTAACTGTATGGATTCTTTTCTTTTAGCATGCTGGGTGTAACAATGGAAAGTTATTACATGTGAAGGAGATCTGTCTAAACAGCTTTAAAAAATGTGAAGTTCAATCAAAATTTAGAGTCACCTTCTCACCCCCCAACTTAAATAACAGTAAGCCTTACCATATGTAGTATTAGAGTAACTGAGTGACTTAGATTGAGGAATTAATTTTATAGCTTTGTATTTACCTTTATAGCTCCTCAGAACTTTAACTAGCAGGTACTGAAGTTTCATGTAGTTCTGAAAACCACTGTGGAGCTAATTTGGTTTTCATTAATTATGTGTGAGTCATTATGCTGTATAGTGCAGGCAGAATGTTGTAATACATATCTTTTTTTCCATAGAAAATGTTTCCAACAAATACTGCTAATAAAAATAAACAATTAAAAAAAATCTCAAGTATAAACTAAATATGGCTTCAGAAAGGAAGGGAGTTACAATGAAATTCAAGAAACCTTTGATTAATGTTATTACTGCCTTTAAAAAACCACAACCCTATTGTGTCCAACTGTCCTAGCAAATTCTTAAAACAGAATAAAATTAATTATTTTGGGTTACCATTTAAAGTATGGTCAGTGGCTCAGTGTTTAAAAACTTACTGTGAAAGAACAATAAGAGTTGAGAAAGGAGAATCAGCAGTTTTCATCATAGGCAAAAATAAAACTAATAACAAACAAGGATGTTTTTCATAGTTATTACACAGTAATTGTTCTTGAGTTAATGAAAGTCATGGCTAAATACTGTAAACTGTCATGTTGGATTTGCTTCAGCTTGTAGTCAGAGAAAGTGCCACACAGTATTGGTCCTAATGTTTTTCTTTTTTCAAAAATATATGTTCAAAAGAGTTGTATTCACAAAAATGTGGACACTATTTAATTGCTTCTTGACCTGAATATGCATATATCTTTACACTTACAAACATCTAGGAGTTTTTGGCACGTTCTCATGGTTAAACATGAGACGTCATGTATACCTGACCCTGTGAATTTGGGCATTAAGATCTCTATGACATTTCGTCTTTTTCTAATATATCCTAATCTTAGTATTTGCTGAGTTTTTTTATTACCCTCGTTCTAGGTTCATACTTATTCCAGTCTTAACATTATCATGTTTCTTTAATTGAGGGGCTAAGATTAATTTACTTTCATTTCCCCATTTCTAGATCAATATCCCTGTTTCTAGATTTATATTGTATGAAAATTTCAAACTTATTTTTATAGAAGAATAAAGTTTTGGGCCCCTTTTACAGCAGAATTATCCTTCCTCTCAATCCAAAAAACAACTCAAAAAATCTGCTGTGGCACCATCAAATTACTTTTTTAGACTACAATATTTTAAAAATAGTATCAGTTATTTTAACATTCTTAGGTTGACATCTGTTTTTTCCCAAAGGTACTTGAACAAGTGTTATTTGAAAATATTTCAGTTTCAATTACCATTTTGTCTTTTAGATTTGTGTTAAAAATACAATTTTAGATCTTGATGGCCAGTTGCACTGAAACTTTCATAGCTTAGCAGAGAATAAAGACATGCTGAGTAATTATTTCAAAAGATGAATATTATCATTTTAACACAACTTCATTCATAAGTTACCTGTTAAGAAATTCCATTTTACACTAACAAACTGGGGAAATGTAGATAGTTGTGTGAGTCACCATATCTGAATCTATATGGCTGTGTTTCTATTTATCTGTTTTGCTTTCTCACATACTCTTTTCCCACCTAAATTTTTGGAAGGGGTCAACTTTGACCCCAGAATGCTGGTTTGTAGCAGTAATTGACAGAACATTATCCAAACAGAATTGCTTCTCTTCAGCTTCCAGACAATGCAGGAGATAAGGTCAGAGACTGACTGTTATTATTCTGCTCAGACAGAGATAACACCACCTGCCCAGTATTGCTTTTGTCACATGTCTAAGTTCTTCCAAGGTCATGAATCATTAGAATATTTAAAATTATATGATACCTAATTTTCTACATACAGTAGAAAATTTATTAACAAACCTTTCTAACAATGAATGAAAGAAATCAATAACATTTACATTTCTGTAGTTGTAGTTTCTTCACATATCCCATCCAACACTGTGGTGGAATACCCTCTTTCTAACAGGTTTATGGGCTGAGCAGCACACCATCTGCACTTGTTTCCTGCCTGGGCTGTGGTTGAGATTGTGCAGTTAATTTTAATCCATAAAATCCTAAATGACTAAGACCTAGGTACTTGTGGTCAACTCTTGTTTGGTGCTACTAGGATTATATCCATCATATTTTATATATTAGAAGGCTATTGGAAGCCTTCACTTTCCATAATTTACCTTTGTAACTTTTCTTTTTAATATATGGGACAAGTATGTAAAAGATCTAAAAACCAGATTGGAATATTCTGCTGCATTAAACATTATTGAAAGAAATTGCAGATGAAGTTATACTTCTAATTTGAAATTAACAAAATAAAACAATTACATGTGAATTTGAACAAGCATATGCAAATCTTAAATTACATAAAGGTTTATATACTATTAGAGCCATTTAAATAAAATTTGTTGATATCTTACATTATCTTAATTTGTTCTAATTTACATTTCTTCTGTAAATAATTTGATGGCTTTAACCTGAATTGGTATAGAATACAAATGTTTGGTTTGGTTTTTTTTCCCCTAGAACAGTTTTCTGGACACATTTCTCTGTCTTAATACACATAAATATTATCAAAACTGCATTTAAATTATCTTGAAAATGTTTTTCTGGGCAAAGTGTCACATTAAAAACATTCTTTCCCCTTTACCACCACTCCCAGAAATGTGTATATGCATTATAGATCTTTCAGCAGTTTTCTTTTAAAAGGTTTTGGTAAAATATCAAGTAGGTTGGAAGTGGTTTCTAATGGGAAAACATGAAAAATGTACATTTATTTAAATTTTATAATAAATTTGGTAAACAAGATTAAATTTCATATTAATATTAATGAACATACTGAATTAGGATGAATATGATATTAAAAGGCTGTCAGAAATAGGGTCAGTGGAGCATCTGATGTGGAAAAGTGTAAATACATTCTTTGTGGTTTGAAAGTAGCTTGGTAATTTATAAATTTAAAACATAAATTGTAGTTCAATGAAACTACAAAATAGCTTAATCCGAAGCTTCATAATCATGAACAACATCATTTGATGAAGCAGCTATAAAGTGTACTTTTATTTTTTCTTTCCTGTATTTACATACCCTTGATTAGCATTATTTCCAGAACCTCGTGTCAATTCAGCCTTCAAATGTGCTTCCTTAAGCTCCTTCAGCTCCACACATTCAATCACATCTTTTACTGTGGATTTTTTTTTGGTCACAAATATTTGTCAGTTTTGCATACTTCTCTTTGAAGCAGGTGTGTTGTTGTTTGAGTAGTTCTATTACAGGTCTTCCACAGTCAATCTGAAGGTAATTGAGAACTAGTTCTGTGACAATGAAAACTTTCAGTTGGAATTATTTTACTTCTTACATTGCCTTAGCTGTTCTTCTGATCCAATATATCATACAAGCTTGAATTACCTTACCCTTTCCTGAAAGTGTAGGGAAACTGTACTTTCATGCTTTTCAGCTTTATAAAGTTGCTAACTCTATTTCAGTGCATGTTTACATTTTGAAGCTTTATCTATTCTGTTGCCATTATATGTATTGGTACTTCAACTGAAAGAGTTTTTCAACAGTAACTAGAGCAACTGGGCACCACAATTCCAAAATCTGCTGTGCTCCTTCTCCTGACACTGTCTTTAAAACAACCAGCCAGAGTTTTTTGTAGGTCATTTGCCTCCTCCAAGGAGTAGCTCACTTTTTAGGTGGTTGCTTTACTGCAATGATCAGAGTCTGCAAGATGTAATTAATTCTAAAATACTTCATAGCCAAATTGGTAACTGCTTTCTTTGGTGGATGCCTGACTGTCTTTCAGGGTATTCCTAACTTCCCTAGAACATAAAGCAGTGAATGGCACCTCAGCAATCTTCCTTGCCTGCTCCTCTGCCATGTGCCATTCTCACAGCAAAGTGTAATGGCCTGCATTATCCAGCCAGCCTAATTCCACACAGAACTCCTTGTAGAAAAGATCTTCCTCTCAAATACTGTGGTATCTTACATCTGTACAATGTGCTTACTGAAATAACCACTCCTGGTATTCTGCTTCTGCTATGACTATTTGAACATTTTTGTCCCAGAGGCAAACTTGTGGAATTTTCTAGAGCATCAAAGTGCAACTAGGCAATTAATATATGAAAATATTTTGGAAAATGCATGAGGAAGTTTTTTGTGCATGCAATAGAAGACAAATGCATTCAAAATTTCAAGAGCTTATTGTATTCTCCTAAAAGCTTCTTGAACATTTGAGAGGCAGAGGGCATATTTCAATTTGTTTATTAATCTAGGAAGCTTGCACATAGCTAACCCTGGCATTTCCTGTCGAGTAGACTTTGGTGAAAACAAGTTACTATGTGGCAGAGTTTAATAACAGAAGATGTGTTTTGTATCTTTGTAACTACTCTAGGATCTGTCTTCTTCTGCATCGCTACACAAACTGGATTTTATGACATACACAGTTTTGAGGTGTTTGTGCTTTATGCTGGAAAGTGACTTTGGATAAGAAGTTATATTGCTGTTATTACACATAATGGTTTTAAATCCTATGTTCAGGGGCCAAGTTGGATATTAGGACCATTAAGTTGAATGTCTTTCCCCCAGATTTTGCTATTCTAATATTTTTACATGATTAAACTACTGTTGTGTAGATATACCTAATGACCAATCCCTCATTGTCATCTGCTTTTGAGTACATAAATATTACACCATGAACTCTGAGGAAATAACTGGCTGGAAGGAGCAAAATAGATTATTTTTTCCCTTTCAGAGTGTCCCCTTTATCCATACAATCTATTGTGATCTTTTCAAATCCTTACTAAAGAGCAGCTATCAGGAATGTTTCTGAATGAGAGACCATTTGTCCATGATAATTAATTTCAAGCACTTCCAGTTCATTCTTTCATTTTACCTGCTCCTAGGCTGAGCATACCCTTACCAGCCATACACAGATTTAGCTTACTTCAAAGCTCAACAGTTAAATCCTGCTGCAGAGGCTGAATTCTACACTGACTGTCTTTCCCCAATCATCAAAGCAAAGCTTCTTAGTTTGCTTTTTCCACCATGCAAATACTATGTAAATAAACCTTTCAGCTTGTTAATATCTTTTTTAATCTGTTGGTCACTGAGCCTATTTCAAGATATGTCAGAATCTTATTTTATATTGTATGTTGAAATACATAGGTGGAATATTGCTCATATGCCTGTATTTTAAATGTAAAAAAATGTAGAAGCTTTTTTAAAAATAAGCATGTCACTTAAATCAGAGGAACTATACATTTTCACGCCTTCTACATGGAAAGATTAATATCATCTCAAAAAGATCCAAAACTTATCCAAGTGTATAGCTGGGGGGATGGGGAATTCCTTGGCATTCCAGGCCATGGAAATACTGTGCTAAAGCTAAACTAAAACGTTTCACAAAGTCAGAGTGATGACTGTCAGCTGATTATCCTATTTAACATTGTAACCACTGCATTCAAATCTGTTAGGATTATAAAGCTTCCAACTGCTTAGAATTTGGAGGTAAATTAAGGAGCATTTGAAAGACTAGCACCACTGCTACATGTGAGTCCTCTTCCTGCAATAATTGGGAGTATAAATTGTGTTGCTCTCTGTTGCCTCAGACTTGGCATGCTCTGCTTTTCTGTAGACAGTGTGCATGCCAAGCTTGGTCAGCATCAGGCAGTTACAAAAAGTTCAAATTAGAGACACAGTTTCAAGAAATGCAGTCATTAAATATCTGAAGCATTTGAACTTTGAGATTTATTTTGGTGAGATTACATAAATGATGATTGCAAATAAAATATCTCTTAGTGACTTTCAGCCAATAAAGCTACTTCTGTTCTAAGCTAAATATTCTTACGAGAAATGTCAAACTAACACGATCAATTTATGAAGCGGCTCATGTGATTAAACAATGCAAGATTATCTGTGTTTTTCTCCTTTCAAACAAGTATAGTGCATGCAGAGCAGCTGAATGTGTGATTTCTTTTTAATTTTTTTTAATTAATTGTGAAAAGAACCCCACAGATATAAAGAGAAAATTGTTTGAAATAAAGCTTTTTTCATAAAGAGTATGTCTCAGCTTAGTAACTAATTGTGGTCTGACAGTGTTACATCATAGTCTACTCCTGTCACTGTTGGGAATAACAGATTTTTTCTACATTATACAGGAAGAATAGTCCATCTTTGCAAAATATGCAGACAATTGTGTTTTTTCATCTCAGCTCCTTTTTTGTGGTGACCTTAGACATGCAGCTTTCCCTTAGAATGTTCTTTGACTCATCAGTGTGAAACTGAGATTTTCACAAGGTAATAGTTTAATTAATTTTTGCAAATCACCTTCACGTTTCCAAAAACAGTTGAAGTAAGTTCAGTTACCTTCAGAGAGGTTGCAAGAGCCATTGTATGGTTCTGAACTTATTTTGCATATATTTTCAGACAATGATGCTGAACATTCATGTTTTAGAAAAGGTGTGACTCTTTTTTGTACATAGATTACTTTTCTTCTTCTCCTCCACCTTTTCCTCCTACTAGGACTACTAGGCCTGAGGAATTATAATTTTGTATCTAATTAATTCTATTGTTGCTTGACAGCAACTGGTTGAAATGTGTCTAAAACTTCTGATGTAGATATAAAAAAATTGATTGTTTTCTGAAGTTTCTATTTATTGTGCAGAACTGCCTGATGTTTTGTATTAAAAACATTGAATCGTTGATTGTTGGTGTGTTTTTTTCTTAAATAAGCATTTCTAAGATATACTGTATCTGTTAAGGAAGCTTTTGTTATTATTTTGGTCTCTATAATTTCTCTCCTGACCTTTTAAATATTAAACTGTAGCATATACATCAAGTCCAAGAATATTAAAGTGGATACTGGAGACAGAAGTCTGAATTGCTTTTTTCAGCATAAAGATTATTGTGCTGAGACTGACATGGAAACCAAGGGGCTCTCCACTCGTGCTCTGCAGTTTTCCATGAAAGCTCTGGTTTGAGTGTGACCTTTCAGCAGACTGAAACTGGGCTCTTAGTTACAGCTTTAATATCTCTACACAAACTGAACCATTCTGCTGAGGAAATGTACCTGTATTGCTATGTTTGATTATATATTCACTAGTGACTGTAAAATAGTGGAGGTAACAAACTGGGAGAGAGAGAGAGAAAGAGAGAGGAGTGATAATGATTTTCTGCTGTCCCAACATTCTTTTATCCTTAAGACCATTTCTGAGGGCACTTTGTCTCCACAACCTTCCAATCAGTATAACTGGTACCTATATCTTCTCATTATACACTACCTTCTTTTTCTTTTTCAAATTTTTTTTTTGGAAACAGTATTCCACTACTGACCTAAATAAATGGCTGTACCTACAGTTATTGTTAATATTTCCCAGAAGGTATTTAATACCATACATACACTTTTTAAATAATCCTAGTGTTTAGTTCGCATGAGGAGAAGTCATGCCAATTTTATTGATTTTATTAGGATTTGATGGTGTAATAGCTTCAGGTAAATCTGTTGGTATGTAGTATGTGCCAAACAGCAAACTCCTCCTTTTTCAAATAACAGACAAGCAGTCAGTATTTATAATCATTAGAGAATGTTTGATAGTTCCATGCATTTGTTTACAGAATACCACATGCAAATAAAGAGATCTTTTTCTTGGTATCAGTTTATCTCGGAATTTTATTTGTCACCAGTTCCCTTAATTTTCTTCTTATACTTAAGCCTGTCAGAGAATAGCTCAATATCAATGTACTGACAAAATTGATCCTGCTACTTCACCTTTAGCAGTGTTTTATCCACTTAAATAGATACTCATTTCCAGAGAGATCTTCCACATTGTCTTCTGTAACATTCTGTCTGCTTTCTGTGACAATCCTGATTATGTTCTTTTCCCATAAAAATAAGTAATTTTTCACCCTGATCTCAGAATTTTGTATACACGTACTTGCATTTGTTATAAGATTGGCTTCCTCCTTGTCCAAAATCAGGTCGTTTAATAACAAGAGTTGGCAGCACTTCAAAGTCATACATCTAGGATTTTGAAAATTACAAAGATTCTCCTCTGCTGTCTTTTGAAGTTCCATTTTATTAATCAGGGAAAAAGCCATTTTGGCCAAAGTTACTTAATCATTTGTGTGATTTGGTATAATTTGAAATAGGCAAATCTGTATTTCTCATTAGGATAAAATCTTTTATATTGATGTATGTAATGGACTACTAATGTATACAATAATTTTTCTGTATTAGATGGTTTTAGGTCAAGAATTTATGAAAAAACAAAATTAACATAATGCAATATGTGCTGCAGAGACAAAAAGGAAGCACTGCTCAAATCCCTCCATCCAATCCATTCTAAACATGCATTTCAATATATTTGTATTTATGCTGTTCATGTAAACAGTGCAATTGCTTTTTTTCTATATGAAGATAAACATTAACCAAGGTCTTACAATTCTAGTTCTATTAATTCTAATAGTTTTTAAGAAAACAGATGGTTTCTTACACTTAACTAAATGGGGAGGTTTGTGTTGCTTTTTTTTTCTTTGTCTATTCATTATGTCAGACAATTATGCCAGAATTGTTATTGGTCCTGCTAAGAATTTAATAAAATTTCACAATTTGTTCTCATTATTATTGAGCAGAGCTCTATTGAGTTTTAGATGTGAGAATAAAACTGTCAGCCAGGACAGAAGGGATCAGAATCTGAAGTAGTAGCTAGTGCATGGTCTTCCTGGAATAGTGGGTTATGCTGCTGTTCCAAGGCATGGGGTGTTATGGATTGAAGAATATGGGATGATGACACTAGGGAGACTTAGGAGGATGCAGGAAGAGGAACTGAAGAATTAAGAGTTCTGAGAGTATTTGCTATGCCATAAATATATTCAATTAATATTTCTAAACAAGTCAGGAATAGATTTAAATCTTCTTGGGGCAGAAGTGTCCATGCAAATATAAGTAGACAATGAATTGTTGCATTATGAGGCTGCATTTATTGGGAATTCAAAGCATTAATTTTAAGATGAAAATATTAAATTTTATATCCCTATTATATGGAAGTGTCAGCTCTGATGTGCAGTTTTAAGACAAGAAAATAAACATATTAAAAAATTGAAATACCAGTTCAGGGATGAGAAATTGCTGCAGGTATGGGAGAAAAAAGGGAAAATAAAGTTGGCTTATGCATGATAACTCTTTGCTTTTTAGTTCTTCAAGTGCAAATGTACTGGTTATATTTGCTTTGGCAGCAAGCTGTGATATATTTCCTACTCTCCTTTTTGCATCATACAGTTCATGTTTTCCTCAGGTACCTGTAGATTACCCATACATCTTCATGAACATGTTTCTGACAATAATACAGAAAAATATTCATCCTTTGAGAGAAGAGCACAAAACATTATAAGTATGTAGTTGGCCAGCCTGTATCCTCATTGTTAGTCCTTAGAACTTAGTTTAGAGTTAGGTTGTCAGACATCAAAGCCAGTCAGACATTACTTCTGAGAATATTGTTGGTAAAGTGTTTCACTGATGGTTAGCTGTGATTTCTGGTGATTTCCCAACCTTTCCAAGTAAAGGAGCAGCCTGAACAGGAGGCTCATTCCTTTGTTCCACGAAGTCTTCACTTGTAGGACCCTTCCTCACTCAGATGAACTGAGATTAAAACGGGTGATAATAGCACTAGTTCCACTCAAAAGCTTGGGTTATTCACTGGAATGTAGCAGTTTATAAAAGCTCCTGAGAGGTTTAAACAACACCTATTGTTTATTAGCATACACAAAGCCACAGATTAAGAAATGAAACTGTAGCCAAAAGTAAAGGTTGTTTCACCCAAAGCAGGGGCAGTTTGCATGTAGTGAGTAGCTTTCGGCTCTAATTAGTGTATTAACTTTGCAAATAGATGACTTCCAACCTTTAATTTCCTTTAAAAATCAAATGGTTTCGAGTTCCTGTCTGAATACTCTTCTACACAAGCTCTTACCGCTTGCTTCATACAAATCTATACTAGTGTTCTATATAGGGTAAACGAAGCAGAAGGCAGGTTGCATTTATCCTACGACAAGATGAAAATCTGATTACGCAGATGAGTGCAGATGAAGTGGAAACCTCTCAGAGATTAGGTTTTGCTCTCACTGTGCCCTACATTGCAGCCCAGCCTGACATAATCATTTCATGTTGGTTGCTTTCTGTGAACTCTTGTTTCCACATAAATCACGTGTTTGCAAAATGAAGTTACTAAGAAAGTAATTGTTAATCTTTGTTTGAAAGTAGGAAACATCACAAGAGCAAGACTTAGTTTCAGCCAGGGCTTTTTCCATTCCCTAGTCTGCAGACGTGTCTCAATATGCAGAGTATGAGCTAGCATTGTATAGGCGACCAGCTGATGGTCAAAAAATTTCAGGTAAAAAGTAGGAAAACTCATTTTGTTAAGTTTTCAAAAGGAAAGAAAGATGTGAGCTGTCTAAAGTGATAAGAATCTGATAATGCATAGTATTTCAAATAGAGGTGGATGTTTTCTATTTAAGTTCAGTAAGATCATAATTATTTATGAAAGATCTGCACAATGAGATAATAAAGAATTTAATAAACTAATTAATGAAGCAGAAGAAAATGTGACGTTTTCAGGCGGATACAAATTACAGTGAGAAAAGGTATTTTCTTGCAATATTTGAATACAGTCAAGGGTCTTAAATGCCCATGGAAATGACACGGTAAATTCTTTCTTCCAGCTCTGTCTGTTACTAGAAATATTTTAACCCTAACTCTGTTACTTCTGAGTTGTCGCTATTATTTTTACCTAAATCAGTTATTCCAAAAGCCTTTTTCTTCCTTTATGGTGCCGTTCAGACGGAGAACTTTCAGGGAAGAGTAGCAGGAAGATTACCTGTAGAAAAGTAACGTTCGGACCAATAAACTAGGTCCTTGCTCCACCTGAAATTCTGCCCCTTGAAATAGCAAAGTATTTTATGAGGCGGTTTAGGACTCAGGTTGTATCCTGATTTTCCTCTCTGGCAGTGTTAGGAGTAAAGGAGAGGATTTCTTGTCCTCTGATGCCGCAGTTCGGAGTTACGTCTGGCTTGCTCGAGGGCTGTATTGCAATTAATGTGGTGAGCGGTAGCGACGCGATTGGCAGCGATGCTCATCCAGGAGGAGAACAGATTTGACGGATTATGCAACGGCAGTTAGCGACGAACATAAGCAGGCTGACGCCGCGCCGCGTTCGCTGCCCTGGGCCCCACGCTCTGCCGGAGAGCCCGTTTCCNTGCTGCCCTGCTGCCCTGCAGCCCCCGGCACCCCTCGGCACCCCCGGCACACCGTGACCGCCCTCCCCTGCACCTGAAACGGCAGCTCGAGCATCGCGACCCGGCGCGCTGCTTCGCGCAAGGTAACGTTCCGTTCGCTTGTCCCCGCTCTGCCCATCTGCTCGGTTCCCCGCAGTGGCTCTGTCGCAGTCGAGTGGATTACAAAATAAAACCACTAACTCCAGACTGCAGGGAAGGGATCTCTTTGGTCCTCATTAGCATCTCGTCCTCTCTCTGGCTGCTTATTTATAAATAGCTTCTGTGGGATCACGAGAGCTGAGATCTCTTAGTTCCTCTTGCGGTCCGAAGAAAGTCCGTACATTTCCTCCCTCCCCCTTTCTTGACAGCGCTATTAAAGTGAATTTAACCGGATTACTTCCCCCGGCCCCAAAATGACTCTTTAAACTATGCTCGTTTTCTTCCAGTCTGGTGTGCGGGATAGGGACGGTGAAGCGGGGAATGCAGATCGCTGTAATTCTGTAGCATCTGCTGTGTGCAAATACCGCGGGGCACTCGGGAGGGCAGAGGAGTGGGAAACACGTGATTAATATTTACAGCGGTCAGACGAGCTGTTTCTCCGTGTTGTGAAGCTTACAGGGGTCACCACTGCAGATGAGGCTGATGAACTATTCCCTGAGTTCGAATGCATTTGTATGCTGACATTTGCTGGTGTCTGTTACACGCAGGAAAAAGACAAATGCTGACATTCTGGAGAAACGCTTCTCTTGCTGCTTTGCACAGTCTCCTTTCTTCAGCTGCAATATTAAATCACATAATGGTACAAGAGACAGAGAGTTGGTCTGAAAACTGTATATATTTATCCCTTCCGGCTGTCCCACAGTCTTGTCTTGTGATACTTCTTTTCTCAAGTGTGTAGCAGGAATCATAATGAGCTCTTTTTTTGTAGCTTCACAGGAAATCAACCAATTTCAAAAAATTGCTGAGAAACTACAGAGGAAGGAATTTTGAATACGTTCCTAATTTTAGTTATTTTTTTACACTCATCCTTTGAATTGTTCATGATGGCTTAATGATCATTTTACTTGTAGAAATATCTTGTGCAGGTGTTATCATTAAACTGCTATGTACACATTTAAAGATATTTCTTCAAGTATATCAGTAGTATTGCAGTGAAGTTTAGGTAAATCACTTCCACATAATATTGTGAAACTTTCACCTTTCAGGTAGCTTGGATTGTGCTTGCAGATGAATTGGCTTGTTTTGGTAAGTTTCAGCAGAAGCAGCTCGGCAACTTTGGGTTAAATGGAGAGTGAATGAAAGAAAGGAAGAACTGCTTTTTTTGTGTTATTATAAAAAAAGAAACTGTCAACCCATAACATCATTAACTTAATTTGAAGGACTGTAGACAGAAAGTTGCAGCTCGGTATGAAATCAAACATGTGAGCAATGGAAAGAAGTTTTTGCTTGAGTTGAACCTAACTCACTAAAAGTCAAGTGCCATGAACATGCATGTTCCTGTGTGGGTTTTTTAATGGATGTATGTTTAAAGTGTACAGCTACATGGGCATAGGGGACTTAGTCATGTAGTAAGAATAAACAACAGGACAATATTTCTGTAATATTTTGCATCTTGTGAAGATAAGATGGGGAGTAGAGGCACAGGTAAAAGTTTGCTATCTCTGTAGAGATTTTTGTACGTAGATATTTCCAGGGAATTGGAACTTTTCCTTTCAATTTCTGTTTTCAGGTGTTCACATCTTTAAAGTGAAAGCTATAGGCAAATACCAAATAGAAAATTGGGAAATGGCTGGGTTTCAAAATAAATACCAAGGTAATGAATGTCAACTTCATACTGATATTTGTCAGGATATAAAAATGTGGTGAAGAGACAGCTCTGCCTGGAATATGAAGAACTACTTGACACGGGGTAGTTGTTGGGGCTTTCTGATTTTGATGTTTCCTTGGGAGTTTGGGTTGGGGTTTTTTTTCTTGTGTTTGGTTGTTGCTTTATGTTTACCTGGGAAAAGACTTAGGGCCTTCACAGTATCATTTAACAAGGTCATCCTTTCTGAAGCTTTGATCCTGCTTTAACTTGCACACATGGAATGTTTGAAAATCAAGCCAAAAGTCAAAAGCAGCCTTTGCAATTAAATCCAAATAATACTTTCCAGACATTGAATTCTTAAAAAAAAAAAAAAACCAAAACAACTTTTCTGTGTGTCTTTGTGTTGCTGTTTCCAAAATTTAATTTGCATCCCTTTCTCCACCCAGTCTTCCTGGAATTTGTCAGCTTTTAATTTTTCTTTAACTATTTTGGCATGAAATAGCTTCCTCTTCTAACTTGGATCTCCTATGACTTAAAAAAATATATAATCTGAATGTATATTCCATTAGTTTTTAGGTATCAGGAGGAGTACCAAAATGCAGGAAACTGGCCATCATGGAGTGGTCAAATAGATATAACTCAATGGAATCTGAACCTTAACCAAGTATCAATTGTTTCTACTGTTTCAGCATGTTTTATATATTTATACATTATTCCTCGATGACAACCTCTCTTTTTTTAATTAATAATCATGTCACTGCTATAGTTTATAGTTGTGACCATTCATGTTTATTTCCCCATTCTTAGAGACAGTTGGAGCAAAGACTGCAATAATATTTTAATGACAAAGCTCAAGCTGGTTCTTGATTTTTTTTTTTTTTTAAATCTGGTTTTATGTCTAATGGCCAGAGTAGTTCAAACCTCCTCTGTGACAGTGGAGCCTATAGATCTTAGGTCTCCCTGTAATGGAAAATCCAAGGGAAGGCTTCTATTTGCCATGATCATTTAGTCTTATGCAATTTCATTACATCTTTCCAGATTAATGTTTGTGATTTTTCTTGCCTGTAAGTGTTGCCAGATTAGAGGTACAGTATGTAAATCTCAGCACTTCTGGCTGAGAATTTGGAAAGAAAGTGCACAAAATGTGATGCATGAGTTCTTACCCAAGTCACTGCCTCCTAGTCAGGCAGGTACTACCATTTCTTCTCGTTCCATGGAAGATTGAACCTCTGATTATTACTTGGGAAATTCAGCTTGACTTTAAATCCAGTTCTGAGTGGTGGTAATATACATACACATTTTGTTGAGTTGGGCCCTTAGAATATTGCAAAGAACCTTTAATGTTGAATTGCTTCTGTCCTCCATTTAAAGAGTCATCAAGTCTTATAAGATTACTTTAAATGGCACTGCTGAAATCTTGAAGTAAAATGAGCATTTATTACATCAAGATTTAAGCCAACTGATTTTTCTCAGTCATTCTCTTGATCCTGTGGTATTTTAAGCTTATTACATTGAAATGCTGTGTCTTCATGTTTTAATCTTATTTCTTTTTTTCCCAACGATGGTTGTATTTTGCTTTAGTTAGAACTTCCATGGGGGGTCTATGCAACCTGTTTAATCTTAAACTAATCTGAGTTTTATCATTATTTAAAAATATTTTTGTTGGTAAAAAGGCATTTACTGTTGATAGATGTGCTGAATTTAATAGAAATTCTGTGTTCACTCTTCCACGATAGGGAGCAGACCCAGAAAGCAATAATGACGTATAAGCAATTAACCATTTTCAAGACTTCCAAAAATGTTGATTGATATGCACTTGGGACTGATAAAACAGACTAAATGTATACCTAAAACCCAATGCTTACTTCTTTACAGGCCTTTTGAAAACCTATAATGTCTCCTAGCAATTGGGTTTATAATTTTGTGTTAGTTGTAGTCATATGTTGAAACCATTTAGCTATGTATGAAATGCTACTAGCAAAAAGTTGGAATGAAGACAACAAAGGTGACCATAGTTCTCTGATCTAATACTTCCTTCTTTGAAGTGTTAATATTATCATCCCAAGTCATTACATCCCATTTTAGCTTGTACAGCCAAGGTTTTCAAAACTTGAATTATCGTTAGAATTTTTGAAACAATCCAACATTCCTTAAAGCTAAAGTAATTTCAAGACCACTAAAATTTTTGAGGGGAGAAAAGTTAAAAGTATTTATGAGTTTATTTTTAACCATTGCATAATTTTGGAAAAAATATGCATAATTAAAAATAGGTTTGTTAACTTATCAAATACATTATTTTAGAAAATTGTTCTTGATTCTTAAGAACTTAATGTGGGACAGGGTCTTTGAGCTTTAATTACAGAAAGGGGGTTTTTTGTTGTTGTTTTTGAGCTTTAATTACAGAAACCTGCTGTATTTTGTGAAGGAGTTCTTCTATAGGTATAAAATGTTGTTATGGGAGGGGTTTTAATTCTGCTATTATTCTTTAAATTCCATTTCTCTCTTGTTCTCACCACTGAAGCTTCCTTAGGATTTGCACCTCCTTTTGTGATTGGTCCAAACTTTGCACCTGTATTTTCTTCCCTTGCTCATGAAATAGCTCAAACATTTGCTGCAATAGCCTTTTGGTTTCTTTCTTTGCTTTCCTTAAATACTGTATTCGGTTTAATGTTCAGAATATATGGCCAGATACAGCTCTGAAAATGATGTTTGGTGAAAGACTTCTGATCTGAAAGCCTCATTTAAATATCATAACACTAACAAACATGGGCACTCATTAATTAAATAAATAAATTGTACTTTCTTGGTTTGGGGAAACTAAAAATGTTAGTAATACACCACAGAACAAAATGCAGCTCTTGCTGAAGAGTTGACTACTTGGACATGCAAAATTAAAGCTTTTGGACGAAGATTAACAAGGCAATCCTTTTATTTAGAAAATACTTATTTAATTCATGTTGTTTGCCTGTAGAAATATCCTATACTTGCTGCCAGAAGTGGAAACAAGTTACTGTGTATCCTGTAAAACTTAACCATTGATAAATTATTGAGTAAAAAATTTTTTATTTTAAAGGATATTATCTATCTAGGTTAAAACTGGAAAAAGTCATGTATGCAGTTTATGACCCAAATCTGACATGTACAAATATGATATTGCAAGTTTGATCACTGTAAATTCTTTTTGTTCACTGTAAATATATATTTTGTTTTGGTTTACTTTTCCTGGTAATACAGTACTTTTGTGTTGAAATATGTAAGGATTGTGTTTTAGATAATGTGAATATTTTGTCTAAAAGCTGTTTTGGTCTAGTATGGCTTTTTATTTGTTTATTTCTTTGTTGCTTGAAAATCAGCTGACTTAATAAGTTCAGCTTTTCGTTAAGACATCTGTAACCTGAGGCAAAAGATCTTTTCCTCTTGCCTCTAATTACTTTTTACACCACTATATGAGCTCAGCTGAATATTAGCCTGTACACATATCAAGGAGTAGTTTTCTATTTTAAGATTTCATTTTGAGTGTTCATCTTAGGTACAGAGGATATGGGGGAGGTGTTAAGGATGTGGGGATGTTGTAGGGGAGAGTTATTTATCTGAATAAGGTATATCTGTTATTACATTGGTGTAAAAGTAGTAAAGCACAGTATACCATGTGATTGTTGTTGAGGAATGAACCCTGTCTTTATTCTATAATAGATAAAATAATTGTAATATTTATTTTAATTTCCAGATTTGGCAAAATACCCTTTTCACAGAATTTTTTGAATTGTAAGAGACCCACAATGATCATTGAGTCCAACTCTGAAGTGCATGGCACATACAGGGATAGAAGCCACAACATTGGCATTATTAGCACCATGCTCTAACTGAGCTAATTACAGGTTTTCTTACCATCAAAGAGAGTTTGGGGTAATGTTTGTTTGCTTAGTTATAAGCATCTTTTGAATCCCTTTGAATCATAACAGTTTGAGCTTCTCCATAAGGTGAGAGTATGAGGAATGTTTTTAGTAGTACTTACCTTTCAGTTTGCCTCTCCAGTGGTCAGAAAACTCTGTTCTAGTAAAAAAAATGAAACAAGATGATTGACTCAGCTGCTCTCTTGGTTCTTTCCCTGCCAAATGCCTAAGAGCAAGGTGGAGAGTTTAAAAACCTGACTGAAGTGCAGAAGGAATTTGTTTGTTTGTTTGTTTAAATGCTGTTCTTCTTGAAATAGTCTGTTTCAAGCAGGCTGTTTCTGTGTTCTTTCTTGAGGATATGTGTACAGATTGCCTTTGCTTATTCTCTCCTCTAATGTATGCTAGTCTGCTACTTAATGTACTTCCTACATTAAAGACTTCATATTTGTAATATCCATTGCAGACTTTTCTATTAGCAACCTCTTAAACAGCCAGATGGGTGAGATTGTGATGGAAATGTCATTTGGTAACTAATTCTTGCAAATTAGTCACCATTGACAGACAGATTTTGGACATTTTTGTGGTATGGTTGACTCTAACAACAGTTTAATGAGGATGTGTTAGTTGACATCTATATTTTTTAACTTACTGATGCAGTTGTGCAAAAAAAGATAAATATTTCTTTGCTACATGAAAGTAGGCTACAGAAGGATGAGAACTTTCACGTCAGACTACTCTGGGGGACATTTTTTGAAACCAGGTGGTGCAAATAATATTTATATTTTATATTTGACTAGTCAAACATAATATACATATTTTTGTGTAAATGGTTGAGTATAAGTTCTAAACCCCAGAGTATCACTACTGGTTTCTTTTTTTCCATCTTCTGTATATTTAGAAGGTAATATGCATATTTGCAGCCCTTTCAAACGAGACAGTGATCTACAAAGGACCAGAACAAGTATGGGACACTTTGGCTACTGAGAACGTATTTGTTCCTAGTGAGGCATCATCAAATTATTCAGTCCAACCAGTACTTTTAAACCCCATTTTAATTAACTTTACATGCCTTGTGTAAATTATCTTTTTGTTAAATTATAGAGTTTGGTTTCAAGAAGTTTAGATTTCCTCATCTTCGAATCACAAAGTCGATATATTCAGAGACCTGGGTTTCAGATTTTTTGTTAAATGGACTCTGTCCTGGATTTCCTGGTTCTCAGCGTTGGATTGGATTGAACAGAATGACACAGCAAAAGTTTGCATTTATGGTTAAAAATTGGTTTTGGCATACAAAGCCCTGCATTGTGGATTAATGTAATGACTTTCAACCCTATGTTTTGTGTTATTTCTCTGTTTCACCTGAATTTGTTGGCAAGATTCTAATACACTTTAGTGCTTCCCTTTAATACAGCTATTGGATGAGATCTGAAATTTAATAAAGCAGCTCCCTGTCTGGCATAGACTCTGTTTTGTATTCCTTAATGCTCTCTTTGCTGCTGTAATTCAGTACTTGTGAAGTTGAGAAGAGCAGTATTTTAAACTACTATTACTAAAAATATGCAGTACCGTTAAAACTATTATACAAATAATTAAATACTCTAAATTGGGTTGATATTTTTGGGTGTGGTGTTTGGTTTGGGTTTTTTGGGTGGGGTTTTTTTATGTTTGGTTTTTTTTGTTGTTGGTTTTGCCACAATCCAATAAACACAGTGTAGACTTAGAGTTGGAAATTTCATTATGGAATTATTTTAATTGTGTCAAAGCTGCTGGAAGGAGCTGTAATATTTTGTCTTCATGAAGATATGATAACTTTTTATCTTTCTAATGACAATATTTGTAAGTCAAATGAAAATTTGAAAGAACCTTGGAGAAACATGCGAGTTTAGTCAAGAGAAGAAAATGACCACACTTGTTTCTATTTGTATCTATCAAACCAGTCCTGCTCAGTAAACAAATATTATGGTAGTTTCATTTCAGTGTCTTCAAGCTTGTGATGTGAAGCTTTGGTCTGTTCACATTTTAGTACCTTTCCTCTACCATGTTTTTTTGTTGTGCGGTGTTAATTAACTGCATAGCTCAGGAAGTTAGTCATAGTGAGCTCAGAAACAGGTCATCACCTAGTAACAATCAGATATTAAGGGAGAGCTGGGAAAGTAAGGAATTTCAGTTCTGGCTTACTTAAGCATCAGAGAAAGGAGGAAGACCATCTGTCATGCTGAGAAGTGAAGTCCTCCTAGAGAGAAGGAACTGTAGGAATGGGGTCCTGGGTTTTTAAGAGCACATTTTGAACAGCATAATGAATGGATGTGTTGGCATTAGACTTTGAAGACCACTGTGACATTTTTTTGTTGTTGTTAAACTGAAAGAAAATCCATCAGCAGAGCAAGTTTGCTTCTCAGCTGCCTATTTACTAATTTCTGCTGTTCTTTCCAGTTATTAGCTTTCTCTAAGTGGATGTTTTTTCTTTGAAGCAGTATTTCTCACAACCCTAATCCCACTGCTCTGCTACTATGCATAGGGAAGTTGTGCAAGAGAAACTTTGCAATGATGCTGAAGATTGTTTTCATTGCTCCATGTTATATGTTCTGTAGTTAACATTTTAAGTTTTCTTGGATTAATGGGCATTCTACTTAACCTGTATACTTTGCCTTAATGTGGCTTTAATCTACAATAGTTTATTCCCTGTAGTAAGGTCTTCAGTGGAAGTAGTTCTATAAACAGGTTGCAAGGTGAACAGGAAGTTGGGGATGAGTGTCGTAATAACATTTGAAAGTCCTTAATTTCTTTCCTTGACATAAAGTTTCTTATAATGCTTCTGCTTATAGAGCAGAGAGTTCACTTCTTTCTTTGTTTTCTAATGGAAGAAAATAAAAAGGTAGAATAAGATGCTGAAGGCAATGAAGTTAAAATGTTTTTTTGGTCATAAATATCTACTAGTAGAAACGAGCTTCAAAATACCAGTAAACAGGTCTGTGCATGGTGTCACAGTATCTTTAAAATCAATAAATGTTTTGAAACAGAATATGTCATTGGCCTAATAGGAACAGTGTCCTTTCTGTTATTGCTATTGTTACTATTAATGTTTTTTTTTTTCTCTAAGAACTCACTTTTAATATTTAATTTCAAAGTCTGTGTAAGTTTTTTTTCATTAGAAGGAGGTGAATTATGTTCTACCCACTGTGATTCTGCATTTTAATATGTCAATGTGTGTGAACCAAACCCATTGTTTCGTTTGGTGTAACTAAGAAGATAACTAATAAGGATGTAGCCTTTATACTCGGTTCAAACTGGCATAAATTTGTTATTCAAAGATAATACTATTGAAAAAAAAGAAGAAAGTTCAATAGATTTGTCTATTTCTAAGTGAAAAAGTGTTTTTAATTTTAATCACTTTTGCAATTGTGATTCAAGGAGACCTGTAGGTCTCATTTCAGTAATGTAATGTTTCAGAGCTCAGAACAGACTGGGGTAGCTGCTTGGGTTTTGGGAGGGACATAGCTCAGCAAATCTGTGCAGCCAAGACAAGGGCTAGCTAGTTCTCTTATTTACACATATCATCTTTTGTCACAAAAAAAACCCCAAACCAAAACCATGCATGTTACCAAAAGTAATGTGCTCTACAGAATAGGGCTGACTTGAACCTGGTGATATCATAGGTGTCATTTGAGGATACTAAATTTGATCATGTCTGGATCTATAGTATAGTTACTGTGTCTATAGTTTCCATGGTGTTATTTCCTAAGATGTGTTCACTACTGCTTGAGTGAAGAATGATCAGGGTTAAGACAGCTCCTAATATTTCTGTATGCAGAACCACTCTTGATTGATCTGCTGGTGGCACACCCCCCTGCGACTGCATGATGGCTCTGTGCTGGAAGAGCAGCAGGCGTGCACAGCTGCAGACAAGGAGCACTCGTGAGGCAAGAGGGGACTCCACCTCGAACTCCAGACTCACACAATGAGTTAAAACAAGAATAAAAGAGGAAGCAGAACAGCATGTTTTTCTTAGAAGCTGTTACAAGTCTATGAAACAAGCCAGTCTTCAACAAACAGAAGTAATGGCTGAAGGTTTTGCACCTTTGCTACCACTTCCTATACTTGAAGAGTGTTCTGAATCATGCTGCACAACTGCTGGTGAACAGAATTTTGTTCATATGGCTCTGATAGAAGATTATTATTATTGTAGCCTCTCTCCTTATGAGATCTCCTCTGTCTTAAGGATTATGTGTACATATTAAGAATTTTGCTGGCATGAAGAATGATACTCCTCAGAGTAAATGGAAAGCTTGAAACTATTTAAAGAACATTGTAAACAGATGCAATTAAATCACTGCAATAAATGACTGCTTGTTGATAAGATGTTTTGGGTAAATGCCGCTTGATTCTTACAGTTAGGCTTCAATAGTTACTTATAATAAATTATGGGCATCATTATAAAATGACATCTAACTCTGCATAATAAAAACTGATACAATATTTGTATATTTTTGGATCTCAGTAAAGCTTTCTGTACTGTGCTCACAATATCCCTCTGGACAAAATGTCCAGCACACAGCTGGATAAACACCTCATGTGATGGGTGAGCAGCTGGCTCATGGGTTGGGTGCAAAGGGTTATAGTGAATCAAGTGACATCAAACAGGTGGCCTTTCACTACTGGGGTTACACAGAGTTCCATCCTTGGCTCTGTGCTCTTCAACGTCTTCATTAACCATCTGGATGCAGGACTGGAAGGAGTACTAAGTTTGCTGATGACACTAAATTGGGAGGAGCTGTCGACTCTATTTGGGGCAGGGAGGCCCTGCAGGGAGACCTTGACAAATTAGAGGACTTGGCATCACAAACCATATGAAGTTCAACAGAGGAAAGTGCTGGATTCTGCACCTGGGATGAGCAACCCTGGATGTATGGACAGCCTGGGGGATGAAAGGCTGGAAATCAGCACTGTGGAAAGGGACCTGGGGATCCTGGTCAGTGGCAAGTTGAACATGAGCCAGCAGTGCCCTGGCAGCCAGGAGGGCCAACCCTGTCCTGGGGGGCATCAGGCACAGCATCACCAGCCGGGCAAGGGAGGGGATTATCCTGCTCTGCTCTGAGCTGGGGCAGCCTCACCTCGAGTGCTGGGGGCAGTTTTGCACACTGCAATATGAGAAGAATACAAAGCTACCACAGAGCATCCAAAGGAGGCCCATGAGGATGATGAAGGTTCTGGAGGGGAAGCCTTAAGAGGAACAGCTGAGGTCATTTATTTTGTTCCACTTGGAGGAGACCCCTCATTGCAGTCTTCAATATCCTCATGAAGGGAAGCAGAGGGTCAGGCATAAATCTCTTCACTCTCAAGAACAGAGTCAGGACTTGAAGAGATGGCATGAAGCTGAGTCAGGGGAGATCTAGGTCTACATCAGGAAAAGGTTTTTCACCCAGAGGGTTGTTGGGTGTTGGAACAGGCTCCCCGGGGCAGTGGTCACAGCACCAGCCTGAGAGAGTTCAGAGACAATGCTCTCAGGCACAGGGTGTGACTCTTGGGGTATCCTGTGCAGGGCCAGGAGTTGGATTTGATGGTCTTGATGGGTCCCTTCCAAATCAGTATTCTATGATTCTATGTAATATCTTACATAGTAATATGACACCTTCCTTTTAAATACTGTTGCCTAAGATTGACTCTCTTAAAATTATGAAAAGTTCTGTTGTATTTATGCTTTTTCAGTTGAAAACTGAAATGCCTGCATTTTTCAATGTAGGAGGGCGTGCTCTCCAGCTTTTTGTGCTCCTGGGCTTTAGATCTCTCCCTGACGCTTATGCATTTCCTATTGACTTCAGACTTCTCAACTTTAATTGGTGGTGGCAGAGTTCCTTCTGGATAGAAAAAATTTAGTTCTCAAAAGGAGCAAACAAACTTTCATTATGTATCCAAAGAATGTAAATAAATCCAATCTGCAGGAGAAAATATGTAATGAAAAGAATAGGAAATAAAAAAGTTCAGTAAATCTGCCTATAGAAGTATAATTACATTGTTGCCTGTGGACTCAAAATAGGTTTATATAGTGTCTGTATGCTAGCCAAGTAAACAGAACCTATTTTTTTTTCTTATTCCACATTTTCTTGATGTCTTGGCAGATCCACAGAATTGTACAAGAAGAAAATATTCAGCCTTTTTTATTTTCTATATGTTTTCTTGGTAAATAAAACAGTGAGAACTAATTACAATGTGATGGTGTTATGCTGGTGGTTATGCTGTGTAAAAAGGCAACAAGTATGCTTGAATGGTTCTGTTTACTAAAGTTCAACAGCAAGCTAACTTTTAACAGAGAGAGAGCAAGAGATTCCACCGTTCAAAAGTAAAGTCTCTTTGAAATGGGTGTTTTAGTGGCCATCTAGTGACCTGATGGAACAGCATTGACTGAGAACCCCAGAGACAGAGGGATGATGTATGAGAGAGAAAGATTGTGACTCCAACTATGAGTGATAGCAATGTCATCCTTTTTGTGTCAGATTTTCAAGGTAAAAGATTTGTATCAGAAAATACTGAGAGAAGATTGTGCTTCTGCAGGCTTGTTATTTGTCGTATTAAATTTGCCATAATCGAGTTTGACAGGCTTCTCTTTATTTTTTCCAGCAGACAATATTATTGTCGAAGATTAGTCAGATGCCTTCCGTCCATTCCCTGCCTCACATGCTATGTCATGCAAGCTTTGGAACACTTAGAACATAATTTAAATGAATGACTAATTTGGCAAGCATAATGGAAGGCACACATACCGTCCTTCAATTGCACAAACCCATTATGGAGCTTTGTTACATCAGCTTCTATCATCCAGAGGGGAAAGTCAGGGGATTTACTTACAAGGGCTCTGTGACTCTGGACAGCACCAGTAAGCGTTTCTGTAGCTGCTATCAAGTAAGGGAGAGGTTAGACAT
This sequence comes from Notiomystis cincta, assembly GCA_013398075.1. NCBI lineage: Eukaryota > Metazoa > Chordata > Aves > Passeriformes > Notiomystidae > Notiomystis > Notiomystis cincta. Next base: position 79,972 of record VZRX01009733.1, on the reverse strand, counting down.
GGACCTGAGACAACAGCCATATGAAAACTTTGGAGACATCATTTTCAAGCAAACTACCACAAAAGACCTTCTCAATGAGCTGTACAAACTAACTGCTGAAAAGGAAAATCTTTTATCCAGTGTTTTGAGATCGCATCATATTCCAGACCCTAAGGCAGGACATCAGGAGGAAAAGCGACAGGATGCTTCCAGAGTCCCGAAACTTAAAGGTAGTAATTACTCCAGTCCTACACATCAGCAGGAGTTATTGCTGGATTCTACAAAGAAAGACAATTTGAATCACAAAAAAATGAGGAAATACAGAAGGAAGGAGAACTCTGAGGAGATCAAACATCGGAAAGAGGGAAAAAAGATACACGAACATCTCTTTTTACTGAGTACACAAGACACGCAACAGAAAAATAAGAAGAAGATCTCCACAAGACTTCCTACCAGGAATTTTTCCAATTCCTTTTCTCCCTCTGGCTGGCTAACAGTAAAAGGTAATGATAATTTACCGGTAGACAACAGAATACAACCAGAAAGGTGGACAGAAGAGGGGTATTTTCTTAAGAGCAGCAAAGCTGTGAAATTTGATATTGACTTACCAATTTCCAGTTCAGAAGAAGTCATTGATGTTGTTAGAGTTGAACCAGTGGATGATGGACAAGGCATTCCTGCAGTTTCCGAGGTACAACAGAGGACCACTTTGGTGAAGTCATCTCAGTACAGTCTGTCTAACAAACTTGAAACATTAAGTAAATCTGCAGCTGCTAAAATCTTGAAAAGCAGCAAGTATGCTGAGTCAGTATGCAAGGAGAAACCAGGAATCACAGCTGTTGCTGAAGTCCAGGATTTAGACACTTGTACTAAAAAAGTTACCAACCCCCCTGCAGAGTCTTTACCTGATTTTCACAGAGATAATGAAGCCATTTCTCCTGTTCTCACAACAGCACATGACGAGTTTGTATCAAGAACTGATGTACACTGTGTAGATGAAGCTGCTCGAGACTCTAATAACAGTGTGCTGCAGGAAAAGGAGGAAGACGGCTCTGGTTTGCAGTACAAAGCAGGGAGAGTGCACATTACTGATGAGTCATGCAACCTTGTGGGAGCAGTTAATAAAGCTCTTCTGAAAGTTATCCGGAGCGACAGTTTAGATGAAGCTGCAGAATGGAAGAGACTGCAACAAATTACAAGAGTAGACAGAAACCTGCCCGGTTCACCGTGTGAGAAAAGGACCACGGTATCCCGGGGAAACAGCAAGCATTTATTTTTGAACCTGCCTGTAGATGAAAGTCCTGATATTCCTCAGACAAGTAATCATCTTAAACTGGAAGAGAAAAGGCTGCATTCACCCCCATTAGCAGCAGTGAGTAATGTTTTTAGCAATTCATATCCGCTATCTAATACACACAAACAAATGTCACCTATTCCTTCTCCGTTATCTTCGAGGCTGCCCAGCCCGCAGCTGCACCACCGCATCCTCCCGCTACCAGCACAGGACACCGAGGACACAGAACCCACCTTCAGTGACCATGGAAGGCACGGTGCTATAAACTTCTCCTTCAGTGACTTGGAGCCACAGTTTTATCTGAAGTTTTCTGAGCCTGGAGAATTGGGATTTGCCACCAGACAGCGGGGCCTACATCAGAATGCAACTGCAGGACATTTTGAAAAGTGTGCTGTGCAAGAAAAAATAACTTCTCAGACACAGCAGAATTTCTGTCCAGGTCAGTCCTATTTCATACATTTTTAAACTAATAGAATCAACCAAGCATGAAACTATTGGAGTGTTTTCTGGGTTTGTTTGTTTTGATTTTTTTTTTAATACTAGCTGCTAATAATAAATATTATGTTAAATAATATTAAATATCTGTTTTTCACTACTTAAGGATTGGGTGAAAAGTTGTTGAATATCTTAAAAGTTACAGCTACATAAGATTTTGAGACACATTTTTATGTCAGGTTATTCTCAGTCCTGTTGTTACTGAATGACCTCTTAGCCAAAGTTAAGGAAAACTCTTTCTGTATAAAATGAAAAAAGCTCGAATGCTTACTTTCCTGCTTTTCCTGAGCTGTGTTCTAGTCTTTCAGAATGTTATGGTAACTTTTATTCTTCAAAATGTTCTTTTTGCTTGTTTGGTTTAACTGATAGAATGTTTTCTGAACAAGCTAATTTACAGTGCCTTAAGTGTAGGACTGGTGCTTTGACCATTTAGCTACAAGAGATTGAGGTAAATTCTGTAAGAAAAGGCTTGTTTTGAAAATGATTGCATGCAGGAGTCCTGTTACAATGTATTTGAGTACAGTGCATGGTTTTATTTATAAAGATATACTGTGTAAAAATGCATGATTACATGACATCCTCAATAGCTATTTTTGTTAGCTAGAACATCAACATCTCTACCCTTAATTTTTTACTTAAGAAACAGGAAGGCTGGAGTACCTAATTCTGCAGTGGTCTAGGTGTGGCTCAGACTGGCCCCTCTGTCTTACAGGGAGGGCTGGCAGTGCAAAGTGACACACAAGGGGGATTCCAAAAGGGGGAGGTGTGTAGGGATGTAAAGCCACTGCCTTAGCCAGAGGGTGTTGAATGCTGCCTATTAGGTTTGCATTTATGCCTGCTACTTCTAGAAGCTGTGTTAGTTCCACTCAAGACTAAATCAAATTTAAGGTGTTTTTTGGTGAGTTGACAAGGCTGAAAAGGTGGGTGCTATACTCTTCTTTCATTCCTTTCTTGGTTCCTGTTGTGCTGTGCTGTCCTACCCCTCTCATTACTTCTTGTACTCATCATACCTTTTGGTGAGCTGGTTTAGCTGACAACACCAGCAGTTTCACCCCTTTGTAAGACTAAAGTAGTGCAGCAAATCTTTTTCTCTCTGTTTTACGTTAGTATTTTTAAAATTAATGTATCATTTATAATTCTTGGATGCAGAACTGCCCCTATTGTGCTGTACTCTTGTCCTGTCTTTGCCTGGGGTAGAGTTAATTTTTTTACAGTAGCTTGTATGGGGCGGTGTTTTGGATCTGTGATGAAAACAGTCTCGATAATGTTCTAGCTTGTGCTGAGCAGTGTTTGCACAGCATCAATCCCCTCTCTGTTTCCTACTCTGTATCCCCCCAGTGAATAGACCAGGGGCTGCACAATAGGCTGGGAGGGCACACAACCAGACAGATGACCCAGACTAACTAAAGAGAAATTCCCTGCCACATAACGTCATGCTCAGGAATAAAAGCAGAAAGAGGGGGCATTTTTTAACCCCTGTTAGCCACCTTTTGCTTGGGACCTGGCAGGGCATCAGTCTACCCATGGGAGGCGGTGAGTGATTGCTGTAGCATCACTTGTTTCATTTTTTCTTCCCTCTTTTCCCACTTGTCTCTCACTTATTAAACAAATTTTTGTTTGTTATCTTGACCCACAGTTGTTGGGGTTTTTCCATGCCTCTTCCCCTATGCCACTTGGGGGAAGGGAGGAGGGAGGGAATGAGTCTTTGTGTGGTGCTTATTTGCCCACTGGGCTTAACCCACAATGGTTTTAGGAGAAACAAAACAACACACATACATACTAATGGCATCTGTTGACTAAAAATCCTGGCTATTAAGCCGAAACATCTCTGTGAAGAGAAGAAAAGCAGAGGAGCCCAATTTTAGTTCTTGTTTACAGTTACTTGGCAACATTAATACAGACAGAAAATACCAGTTTGGGGTTTTTGGTGTTTTTTTTTTTCATTTTCAAGTATGATTGCATGCCAGCATTATTACTGGTGTATCAGAAAATCTGTGACTTTAAGGAAAAAATCCCTATTTTACTGGCATATGTAATACTGTAGGTATGTCTCTGGATCTGGGATAATATGACTTTCCATTTCCATCTGAACCAGGGGTGGAATCATTCACATTGACAGAGCATTTGGAATACCACTCTTTTGTAAACAGACATGAATAATAACTGACTATAGTTCAGTGAAAGAAATTATGTCACTCCAATTTTAGTTAATGTAAATTATATTAAGATTTACATTAATAAACTTGCACTCCTGGTTTGATTCTTATCAGATTCCTTCCATGTGTGAAGAGCGGAGTTCAAGATTACTTTTCAGATTTATCTTCAATGGGATGATATTATGAAATGTTTTCTTTCAATTCCAGCCTGTTACTAAATTGTATAATTATCTACAATGACTCTAGGAATTATGGAGAATTTTGGTCAACTTTTTATCCATCAGATTGATTGGAGGATTTGCTTAATGGCAAAAAAAAATGTTCTTTTGAATGGTTTTTCAAAGTTCTGTTGCAGCTACAGTATGCATTACTTCTTCCTGAAAAACTTTTGGAGCTTTTTGTTACTTGTGTAACAGGTATTTGGGAAATTTCATGAATTAGTTAAATATTCTAATTAATTAGTTTAAATTACAAATTGAATCATCATACAGCTCTAAACATAATTTTAATTATCTTTACTTATTTTTTATAATCATGATTCTTCACATTCTTTCTCAATAATTGGAGAATATTCCTGCAGTCAAAACTGAAACAACTAAGGCAGAGTGATTTACTTCTGTACTTCTACTTTTTCTCAAATTCAGTTTCTTTATAGATAAATAGATACATATATGGCATGTATATCAGTTTCATTGCACAAAGTTCTATTAGTAATTCATTTGAAAGTAAAGATTACTGGATCTTCTCGTTGAAGTGCAACTATTGGCCATGGGAACAGGCCACAGTTTTCATCTTAGTAAGTTAATAGTTAACTGGGAATAATTTATAGTTCAACAATAATTATTCAGCAATTTTCTCTGTAGGTGGGACTGGGAATTAAAATCCATGTATTTGCATGTAATAGTTGTAGTTGAATTATCGAATTTCTAAGAAAAAGCTTTAGAATAACTTAGGGCTTTCAAATAATAAGCTGCTCAGTTACAAGCAGCAAAAGCAGAAGTACAAACACTAAAATTTCTCATAGAATGACATTTATTAAATCCTCAGGAACATATTTCCTGCATTTCTGTATGAAGTTCTTCCTACTCTAATACAAAGTACAACATGCTTCTGTAGTCCTGGAGAAGCCAAGCTCACTTTTGGAAAGATCTTGGATGTATCTGAATATCTGTCTCAGGAAAAGATTTTCTGAGACCTTTTAGTCTCTGTCACTGCTTCTCTCGCAAGTTGTTCACACCAGTATAAAAAACTAGGGAGAAAATTTTCATAGCTATTGTATTAATTTAGTACTGAATGACACCAATATGCTATTTTTCTAAGTATTATCTGTAAGAGAAAGAAGATTAGTGATATTTTTAGCAGTTTTTGAAGTGAATTTGATTTAGAGCAGGAAACTTAAAAGTCACTGGTTATGACATAGGTTCCAGGACAGTGACTGGTGACTGTGCTTTGAGACAGGATGACACTGGGAAGGGTCATTCACCACACTTTCTGTTATATCTTTTACTCCTAATGTGGAAAAAAAAATTGCCAAAGGGGAATTGTGAAAGCAAGAAAGGGAACAAATGAGGATGATGATGTTGCCCTGTCCTCAGCCAATGAATAATGCTCCTTTTTTGGTATTTAGTAGTTCTGAAGGAAGAAGATAGCCAGAAAACACAGAAATTCAAAGTTAGAAGGACTGTAGAGAAATTAAAACAAACTTGGAATAGAACACTCCTTGGTGGCTGGAGAAACAGTGTTCATATCTGTGTTCTAAGAGCTGCCCTACTCATTAGGTCTTTCAACTGCCTGCTAAAACTGGATTATCCCAGTTCTCCTGCATTCACTCCTGTTTGCAGTGCAAACATAGCTTACTTCCATGTGAAGAACACTCTGATTCTATAAATATGTTCTACACATCCTTTTAAATTTCCAGCATTAAAGTGGCAGAATGTAAGAAGCTTTAGTTTTGGCTTTGGTTGGATGTATTATCATTAACTACAAAATAATGAATCTATTGCAGTGCCAGTGCCAGAGGACTTGTAATTGAAAAATGGCATAAAGGCAACATTTCACTCCAGATATTTAATGAAGGTAGAAAAAAAATTAATATCAAGGTACTATTTTAATATTATTTTGTCTTTTCCTACCTTAAGTAACTCTTTAAGCTGAAAAGGGACAAATAGAGTCAGTTAAGAGAAATTCAATAACAAGACCTTACCATGTGTTCCTGAACCATGGTTTTGGAAAATGAAGTTTCATATAAACAAAACTCTGTTTGAAGGCTGTTATAACAGGAGACAGATTATATTATAGTGTTTTTGATGTTCCTTTTATAGGGAAGGGACAGGTTTATAAATATCTTCTCTAATTGAAGTGGTGCAGAGAATTGCTAATTAGCATTTTAAAAGCACTATAGCGTTCTGTCCGCAGTAAGTATGCACTTCATGAAGTAAGTTTGCATATGGATCACATGGAAAGATGATGCATAGTTTCTCACAGGTAATTCACATGAAAGTAATATATATGAGTGTATTGCTTCACAAAACACATCTTGTTCAGAATAAATATTTTTTGAAGATGCTATAAAGGAGTTAAGAATTAAGAGACTGGTGTAAGAAAAGAATTACAATAAAAAAGAAGAGAGATTTAATGACAGAATCTCAGAATCATTTAGGCTGAAAGGACCACTTGAGATCATCTAGTCCAACCCCTCTGCTCAGGCAGGGTCACTAGAGCAAATTGCCTGGGTCTGTGTGCAGTAGGGTTTTTAATTTCTCCAAGAATGATTACAGAACAACCTGTCTATGCAACCTGTGCTAGTGCTTGGTCACTCTCACAGTAAAAGAGTGTTTTTTTTGTTCAGGTGAAATTATGTAAATTTTCAATTAACCATCTCAGTGTTATAAATATCATTAACTTCCACTCTAAACTTGTTTGTTTTAGCCCAGTGTGTCTCTAATATCCATTGGGAATTGTGTTACCTACAGACTCAGTGTGGCTAAAACAGAGTTAATTGTTCCTGAAGGTCTTTGCAGCCACTGGCTTTCTGAGTCATAGTGAGTAACACCACTCTCCTGACTGTCACTTGGGTCTGTGAGATAGAGATCCTCTTTGATAAGGATTTCTCTTGCTCCTTCTGTATACTGTTACAGGCTGTATCTAAAAGTTTTCCTGTTCAGTTTGCATGCTCTTTCTAGATACGTAATCTTGCAAAGGTTGCTAATTGTATGACCAGCTGAAATTACAGTCACTACACAGCTGCTTAATGGATCTTTGTTTTCCTGTTAAATGCAGTGCAGTTACTCATTGTACACTGTGTTGCGATTGCCTTGGAGGACATCATCCTGCATTCCCTATTACACATGGTAATTCCTATTATACATGGTAATGATGAAAGGTCATTAATTCTTCATCCCAGTGAAGCCAAAATCTTTTCATACAGTACAAACTAAAGGCAATGCTGCATTGAAAGGTAGACTATGGCAGTTTGCAATGAACGTAGGCAGGGCTGTAAGTTCAAGATGTGGTCTCTGAGTTAAAAAGACCCTCTGAAGACTGGCCTCGATAGATTCTGTGAACAAATAGCTCCTGTTTTAGTTGAATGACTTCTCAGCATGACACACTTAAGCAACAGTTATATTTTCTTCTCTCTTTGTAACATGTGACTCTTCAGTCAAAGGCAATCAGTGAGGGGAAACCAAGTGAATTAAATTGGAATAGAAAACCAGAGACAGCTTAATGTTTTATGCAGGTCATAGATTAACAATTTTCTGTTTCATGGAGGGAGAAAAGGCCAAAACATTCCTTCTGGTTTACAGTTTGTGCACTCAGTTTAAGAGACTGTAATGAAATGGACTTCTTTTCTCATCAGTATAAAAAGAATTTCTTGAAGTAAAATACTGGGATAATGTGGTAGTTGTCGTTTCTTAAATCTGCATGTATTCTGCTGGCTACTTTAAACAAGTTGATAGAAATGGCTCAGCTGAAATTTTTCTTGATGGATCAGGATGATATATAAACTGAGATCAGATTCAAGTATTTATCTCTGTAAGTATGATTTAATAATGTATTTAGGAATGCTTAAAATCTCTAATAGCTACTGTTTGATATTCTGTCTCTGAAAAAGTGACATAGCACCAAATCCAACTTGTAAAAGTGGTGAAAAATTCTGCATATTCCCTGCTAAAAATATACTTTAAAATATTGAAAATTAATAAAGATGCAATTTATGTGTTCATGATGTTCCATACCAGTAAATAATTTTGAATAGTATTTCATGATTTAGATGTGACACAAGTATATAATAATACATTTAAATAATACCTATAAGTAGTGAATATTATTTATGAGTCATAGCATTAAAATAGTGCACCTAGTGGTTTAATGATTTATTTAATTGTGTGTCAGAGTAATTTTTCTTTGGGCTTAAATTATGAGTACCCTTGCATTTAGATTATGGTGACTTCTCAATTGTGCCAAGTGTTTATGATTTTCTAGACCATATTCAAAGATCTCTTCGGGCTTGTGTGTTTTGTTGCTGGGCTCAGTGAGGTAAAAATAGGACAGAGAAACTAGAGGTGAGATGTTGAGAACGGTTGGATGTGTTTTACATGAGGAATTTTAAAGGCTATGGGAAATTCATCTTTACCAGAACAAAAGGTGAGGAAAGAAGGAAATAGAAATAATTCACAGTCCCTCTCCTGAGTGACAGTCTATACATACTGCCACTTGTAGTGTCCTGTGTGATAAAGATTTCAATGCTTTGTAATTTTCTATTTTTATTTTTTTTTTCACATTTACATTTTGGAAGTGTTAAAATGCAAAGTGCTATATTTTTTTCTTATAAGACTTGCTTTTACAATGAAGAGGCATATGGGACATTTTTGCATTCTGAATACAATGAGGGTCTCTGAAACTGTCCTAAGCAATCACTTAGCATTTCCTTGCTATTAATACACAATTTGATGATTTTTGCCTTGGATAGTTCAAAACCACCAAGATTAAGGGTGTAACTGATGAATGGTTTAGCGAACCTGTTACCATGTTTGCTCTCAATTTTCTTGCGTATGTTGGAAAATTAAGAGGGAAAATGTGTTCTATAAAAATCCAACTTCATGGGAAAAGGTATTCTGAGTTGCTACTCTGTAACATTTTCTGTCATTTTTGTATTTGTTTCTCTATCTCATGAGTAGAACCGTTTATTGATTGTCACCCCTGCAAATCTGAACCTGTTAAGTCACTAAATTCACCAAATATTTATGAATAGAAAATAATTCTTCTTATGTGTACAAAATGAAGTAAATTGATTCTTGTTCTCTACGCTTCAGCATCTCTATTTTGGCCAACAAAAAGTTATTACTTCTATGAGTGCACGAATTTATTTTTGAGTCAGAAGTTGCAGAAGAGCTAAAACTGGTGCTCCCATCCTTTTACCCCCTAACACTTAGGATTTTTCAGCAGCTAGGCTAGTAGCCCTGGGAAGGGGCCCTGGCAGCTGGAGGGCACCCCCTCGGTTCCCAACCTGCTCCCAGCAGCTTTAATTGTTATATCTGCCAAACACCAGGTGCTCTCTGTGACCTAAGATGTTAATGGTGCTTACCTCATGTACATAATTTGTGTGTGGGATCTGATTCATGCTGCCAGTGTACTTACAACAAATAGCTTGATTTCCATGCCCAGAGAAACTGAGCACCACAGCTGCTAAGGCAGGCATATTTAGAAGCTGCAGGATTTTCTTAAGCATATTGTGGTAAATTAGGAGCATTAGTCAGCAGTAGTCATTCCAAGAGCTTTGGGGCAATTATGCAAAAAATGGCTTCTTCTATTTTATGCAGCACTGAAGTCAGTTGTCTTGTAGTCCCTCAACTAACATTTTGTTAAGGTATTCATTCTTGAAGCTGGTAGTTATTGTTGCAGAAGTGAAATCTAAATCTTTGTTAAACTGGAGAAAGTTTTGTTTGGAGAAAGTAACATTTTGTTGGGTTTTTTCTGTGATAATTTTATTTAAGACAGATATGTATTTGACCTGTAAAGAAGCTGGCATTGAGCCATTTCATCTCACAATAACTAAAATTTAGAGGTTATCTTCCCTAAGTTTCCTCTAAAGTATATATTTTTGTCAGTAATGTAGTTATCAATATACTGTAAACTTGAGCATATGTTCACTAATTTCTGATTTTTCAAAGTGAAATTTGCTTTGTCTTAAGAAATTAAAATAGTCAAGTATGAAAAATATATTTTAAAAGTTATTAAAATAAAAACTACTCAATTTCGGAGAATATATGTTTTTAAATAAATGTATATTGAATATAATTACTGTTATACATAATGTAATATAAATTATATACAGTTATGTGTACATTTTTCAAAAGACATTACAGTTTAAACTTGAGCACGTATTTGGTAGTTGTACTAAGTCATGCCAGTCAGATTTTTTCTTCTTTTTCGAAAATGTAATCTTTCATAGAAATAAAACTTAAAACAAAGAAAATCTCAAACAAACAATTTTTTTTCCAGAGGTAGCAACCTTCTGAAAATTATTTTCCAAGTGAATAATAAATTCCAACTAATATACCAAGAACAGAAGATGGCAATACATCTCTTTGCATAGGCAAAAAGAACAGTCTTGTAGAAAATCTAAGTACTTACTTATAATGCTTTTGTACCCTAATTTCCTTTCCTATGCTTCTTTCATGGGATATGGACCTAATAATTTTTGTACTAGTTTAGTACAACAGATTATTCTTTAAATCTGACACAGTGAAGCCCAAGTTTTAAGTATTTTAAGATAAATAGCACTATATAAATTCCCAGGAATTGTTTACATTTTTTTTCTTTGTGATTAATTTGTATTCCACTTTTATACTTATTTATGCAAGTAATGCTTAGTTATGCAAAAATTAAATATGTTTATCATCCAAAGATGGGAAGAAAAATGTTAGGATGTACCTTTTCAGGTTTTCACTTTTTTCCAAAATCTCTTACTTTTTAGCCTCCAAGTTTCTATCTTGTCATCTATCTTTAGTATGAATGGCAGTGTTCCATTTCAGTATTTTTCTTATATTATGGAAAAAAATACTAATTTTGTTGCTTAGTTTGTCAGTCTTAATCCATGTTGAGAGTTTTCCTCTAGTCTGTGGATTAGTAAAAGAGGCCATACGTAATTAGACCAAAGAGCCCTATTTTTCATCTCATCAGGCACTGAATGTTTGTCAAGTCCTTTTCATCAAAGTGATTGGATAACATTTAAACTATTTCACCTTGCAACCAAAACAAAAGATTTGTTTCCATTCTATTCAGATTTTGGTTGCCTATAAGAACTTTGAATTTAAAGGCTTTATTCAAAGGTTAGCAGAAAATGAGTTGTAGTTGGAAGCTATTTCAGATTTCCAGGGTGACACAAACTTCTCGAGAGATCCTCATTTGTTAAAGAGTTCCCTTTGAGATAGCTAAGTACAGTGAGAAGATTTATTTTGTAACTTCTCTAAAGTGAAATGTTTTTTATTCAAAACAGGCAGAAGTCTGCCTTTGTTGGTTTGGGCTTTTTTTCAAGTAAATTAAAGAGGTGAGAATTTTTTCTCCTGTCTTCCGTGGTATTTCTAACCATACGAATTGATTTTCTAGTCCTGTTTTTTTTCCCCTCTGTGTAATTGTATTTCATTTGTGTATTTCACAGTAATGTAGATGCTTTGTATGAGAGGAGTCACATAGGGTGTGTTTGTGTGGCATGTCTGGTCCACACTAGCCACCCACTGCTTTTCCTGTTTGGTCTATGAGTCTCGCTGGATGGATACTCATGCAGTTCAAAGAGAAGCTGAGCCTGAACACTTCTTTCAGAGCTGCAGTTGCTAAGATATGTCTGCACAGACTTCATACATCTATCAAAATCCCTATGGCATAGCTGGTGTTACATAGCCTCTCTCACACCACTGAGCTGCACTCATTCCACTCTATGGCACAGGGCAAGGACCTGAAGCTTTCCTCATGTGGGTTAGGTGCGACTATAGGCTCAAAGGGGATTTCAGCCTACAAGCAAGGCTGTGACATAGCCTGGGCTTGAGGCATTAATAATGTGGATGGTCAGTGAGACAGAGCATAAAAGCAGGTTCAATTAACTTTGCAAAGTAAGTTGCAGCTCTGTCATCAGAGGGCTGAATTCTCTTATGTGTAATTCATTGAAATTGATGTTAAATGTGCAAATGGAGATGACAGCTTGGAGTTCCAGCGGAACAAATGAAAGGTTTCTTGGAATTCAGGTCTGCTTTAGCAGCTTTGGCTGCTAAAAACAACATCTAATGATACTAATATTTAAATAACCATGACTTTGAATAGTCATGGAAATACTTCCACCCATCCTCTTGGTGCATGCTGCTTTGCTTTCTTACTCAGCAGCCATCCTTAAAACACTCCCAGAACCCCTTCATCATGTCTCCTTTATTTCCATTACTTTTCTCCTTCATCTGACTTACACTCTCCTATCTGCATCTTTTGAAACAAGCTCATACTTTGCTTGTTCACACAAAATGATCTCTGCCACCCTTTTCAATATGCTGGGCAATTACCTGTAAGATCATTTCACAAATGAAAGGAAGGAATGCTGAATGTTACCTCCTTATTTGCACAAGATCTTTGGAATGGATGCAAAATTGTGCAGAATGGAAAAAACAGTTTTAGATGCCCTAGGGTGTCTGAGGCACAAACACAGAGCTGGCAAATCTGACCTGGAATGATCCACACCTTTGTGGACTGGGGTAAAATAATTTTGGCATCTGACATTCATTTAGGCAACTGAGTCCAAATAATTATATTGTAAATAATGTTTCAGCTTTTTATTGCAGCAATATTGTTAACTTCATCTAGCCAAATTATTAAAAATTTGATTTATTCCTTCAGAAAAAAAAATTAAAACTGCATTTGAATTTTGGTCTAGACTCTCATCATACATTTTGGTGCTTTGTAGTCTTCATTCATTGTTCTAAAAATTGACCTCCATTTAACTCTGTATTTTTTCTCCTGGGAACTACTTGTATTTCTGTATTAAGTATAATTTAGTCATTGTCTCTGTGTTAGTGCTTTGAGGCACTTCATTTGACTTTTAACCATAAAACTTAACAGACTATGTTGGGATTTTCTGGAAAATGATTTTATGGTCCTCAGTCCACAGATGTACCATCCCCTTTTTTTTATAATCCTAGTAGGGAAACTGATGAAGTGAAACTAATTGTACTTCTTGGTGACACAAGTATAGGGTTCAGAAGGACAAACCTTAGAGGTCTTTGGCCAGTGTGCAGAATTTGCATAACAGGTTTACTGTTACAACAGAACTATGAGCACAGAAATAAAAGGAAGTTATGCTTTTCATTTGGTTCCTTTGGCATCTACATGTTGAAGATGAAAGAATTTTAAAATAGGAAGTGTATCTTTCATATGAATCAGAAATATGACCAATAGCATTTTGCTGTCACATTCCTACAGTGGTGTGCTTCAGAATGGCGTGTGTTATCAGTGTGCCTTGAAAGAGAACCACCCTTTTCAAGAACAGCACCCAACGCAGCAAACTCAAAGCAAGACAGGGAGCATATGCTTATGCTTGATTTAAATAGGAATGCTTCCCAAAACAAAATTATATGTTAGATGGCCAACACTTGCAAAGTTGTAATTTTATATTTAAAGTAAATGTAATAATACTGGCAGCCTTGAGGTTGCTGGATTGCAGTAGTGACTGGTATTTATATCTGGTTCATTAGCAAGCCAGTGAAAAATTTCATGTGACAAAAATCCATTTGGCTAATGAGCCACCTTTTAATTAGGCTCTGAACTTTCAAAAGAATACAGCTTATTTTTTTCCTCAGTAGTGTAATATAACTGCATAAAACACTTGCAAAAGTGAATTGAATGACAGAAATATTTTCTAGTGGATTAAGCAGACCACTTGTTAGGTACTTAGACATCTAAGGCTTTGTTTTGCCAGACCAAATTGAGGCCAATAAAAAGGGCTAGATTACATAATGAAGAGTGTTTTCTTTTGTTTTGAAATAGAACACTTGGAGTTCAAGAAAGCCTTGATAAAGCTGAGACACTTATGGCTTCTTCTGGTGGTTTGTACAGTTATTTTGACAGGCAAGGGTTATTGAACGTGCACGTAGTATCTTGCAGATGTTATATAATCAGCCATACACTGAAAAAATGTCTTTCCCAAAAAAAGTACTTTAAAGAGAATAAAAAGCTGTCTCCAAATTTGACTGGTTTTAACATGTAGATGTGTCAGAGTTGAGACTGTGAAATGTTGCTTGTCATTTTGGCAGATACTTGTTAAAATATGAATAAATACAGACTGTATTAAAAATACCTGTAGGTGGTAACTAGTAAAGTTCTAGCTCTTTTTTTTTACATCATTTCTGCTCTGCAGATTTAAGATTGCTATAATTAGCCAGTCCTATACTGAATCACACTGTAAAAGAAAGGAAATGAGCAGGGTTGAGAGGTAGTTGTTCTAAAGTGGCACGTTCCCTCATGACTTCTGAAACCTCCTCCATTGTGTTGTTTGCCTTTCATTCCCCTCTTTATCCCAACAGTTAACCAAGTCCTAGGCAGTCTTCATCACTAACTGTAAAATTAGTGCCTGAGGAAGCATATCTGGACTTCCAACCTGACCTCTCTGAGGGTCAGGAATACGGCTCTAGCCAATGACTATCATATCGTGATATTTGGGGAGAAGTGCTGTGAAGAACTGTAGAAAGCATTTACTGAGTAGTTAAAACGTAGGTGAACTTAGGGGAAATAAATAGGAATCCATGCACAAAAATCCCCTACAATTTCACTTCACATATATAAAATGAAGCTGGCCCTTTCCTTCCACCAATGAGAGCTTTGAATCTTGAGAGATAGTCCCATGTAAATATTTGTTGAAAACTCAATAGCTTTCAAGAGAAGCAAACTGGGAGTTTTTAGGGAAGAAATAATCCCCAGAAACATTATTCCACTTTATGAGATCTAGTGCTCTCAAACTTTAAATGTATTGCAGTTCTCATTCTCTGTCTCAAAAAATGTGTGGTAAAACTGGGTCATGTTCAGGAAGGGACAACAAGATATTTTAAAGTACAAAAAAAAATTGTCTTTAGCCTGGGAGAAAAACCCTAAAGATAACTGACAAGATGTATGATAGAAATTGTAAAGCTGAGTGGCTGAAGAGTTTGGATAGGGCTGGATTTTTCTCTCTCTCTCTTTCCTGTATACCAACTGAAGTGCACCAAAGTGCTGACAGTGGAATGAATATGGTAAATATACACCATCTTATTTGAATGCAAAATTTTCAGTTGGCAACAGCTTTTAACAGTTGAAGAGAAGTCATTCATGGATGCCACTGCAATTTAATCTTGAGCTCACATGCTATTCATGTAGAGTACATCTCAATACATGTTTACAAAAAAAAGACCAAGATGCCAGGAAGAGCATAAATGTAAAAGAAGAATAGTTTGAACCTTTAATTTATTCAAAGGAAGTTTAACATACTCTAAGCAATCTATTGCCACTTCCACACCCCCACGTTTTCACAAGTAACAGTATCTATAATAGGTGGCATAATTTATTTTCAGAAGTGCTGTTCACCTCTCACTTCTTGTGAAATCTGTGAAAGTAAGGAATATTCAACAGCACTGAAAATGGGAAAAATTGTTCAGTGGTTGTGGACTAAATCTGACTTAAGATTTCCTAAGTATCAAAGAAAAGGAATAAAGAAACTGTTTTTTTTAAATTAACTAATTAAGAGAAAAGCTAATGGATTGTTTTTTGTTTTAACTGATTTCTTGTCCAATGTCTAATACATTGAGCTTGTGATAAGCGGAGGCAAGTGGAGCTTTGGAATGCCATAAATAAAAGAGTAGATAATATTTTTAAAAAATGCAAAGTAGGCCATTCAGTATTGCCATTTAAGTTTAGAAGTAAGAAGAACACAAGGCAATGTCAGTGACACAGCTCAAATTCTTATACAAGTGCTGATTGGAACTGTGAAAAACACATCTCAGTGCTCCATGAATATAGTTATACTGCTTTCCTGAGATTTTGGATGAATTGAAGCCCATTTGTGAGTCAGTAAAGATAATTAAAGCCTATTTAATTGAGAGTTGACTGTGAGTGTATACAAAAATTGTATCCTATCCAGAATCATTTTCCTTGGCAGTAGGATTTGGATATTTGTGAAAACTCAGAAAAATTTGCTGAATTGGTGATCAATTCCCTTTGCTCAGGCATCCAATTTTCCTAAGACTGTAAAAGTCAGTATATGTCTGTCTGTGCCTGTAAGATTACTTGATAGTGCTTCAAACTCACAATGATAATATTTCATTAAAGAAGCATAGCAAGGCTTTGAAATTTCTGTAAGCTCATGCACTAAAGGCATTCAGATACTTGCATTAGAAAAAAGTCAGATGAATCTTCTGAAAATTTATGTGATGTTGACCAATTTAGGTTCATCATGTCAATAGTGGCATGGGGTGCACTGATGCCAGACTTAGTGAGAGTGTTAACTAAGGTAATCTTTTTATGTTTGCTACTGCCCTGATGCTGAGATATTACCACTCAGTATCTGACCACTGCAGAAAGGTCTTCACTGCTTGTTTTCTGTTCCTGTCTTAGTTAAGCAGAAGAAGTAAGTATCAGTTGCCACAAGATGTGAAATAATGTGGCTGTAGATCTTTGGGACATGAATTATGAAATAATAAGAGGTATCAGACTTGTTTATTTATGATTGGATGTAAATATTATTTGCAGAAGAGGATGGAGATTCCTTAATGACTCAGAACTGTGTGATCCTAGAGTTGCAAAAATGCATTTTACTTGTCCTGAGTGTAATTTTTCACTTACTAATTCAGAATCACAGAATCTGTTAGGTTGAAAGAAACCACTAAGGTCATTGAGTCCAACTATTAACTTAGCACTGCCAAGTCCACCACTAAACCATGTCCATTAAAGTGCCACATCTACACATTTTTTAAACCCCTCCAGGGATGATGACTCAACCACTTTCTTGGGCAGCCAATCCCAACGCTTAACCTTTTCAGTGAAGAACTTCTTCCTAATAACCAATCTAAATCTTCAGTGGTGCAACTTGTGGTCATTTGCTCTTGTCCTACTGTTTACTTGTGAGAAGAGAACAAGCCCCACCCTGCTAGTACTACCTTTCAGGGAGTTAGGGAGCAATAAGGTCTCGCCTGAGACTCCTTTTCTCCAGACTACACAACCCCAGTTCTCTCAGCTACTCCTTGCAGGACTTGTGCTCCAGATTCCCCAGCTCTGTTGCCCTTCTCTGGACTCCCTCTAGCACCTCAATGTCCTTTTTGTAGTGAAGGGCCCAACACTGAACACGGAACTCAAGGTGCAGCCTCACCAATGTGGAGTGCAGGGGACAGTGTCTGCCCTGGTCCTGCTGGCCACACTGCTGATCCAGGCCAGGATGTCACTGTCCTTCTTGGCAGTCTGAGCTCAGCTGGAACATGTTCAGCTGGCTGTCAACCAGTAGGTCAAAATCCTTTTCTGCTGAGCAGCTTTCCAGCCACTCTTCCCCCAGCCTGTAGCACTGCCTGGGGTTGTTGTGACCCAAGTGCAGGCCCCAACACTTGGCCTTGTTGAACCTCATACCACTGGTCTTGGCCCATCAATCCAGCCTGTCCAGATCCCTCTGCAGAGCCCCATTATCCTTCAGCAGATCAACACTCCTGCCCAACATGGTGCTGTCTGTAATCTCTCTGAGAGTGCACTTGATCCCCTCATCCCGGTTGTTGATAAATGAATTGAGCAGGACAGGCCCCAGCCTGAGCCCTGGAGAACAGCCCTCATCACTGGCCACCAGCTGATGTAGCTTCCTTCATGGGCACTCCAGGCCTGGTCATACAGCCTGTTATTTACCCAGTGATGGGTGCACCCATCCCAGCCATGGGCTGCCAGTTTCTCCAGGGGAATGCCAAGGGGTACAGTGCCAAAGGCTTTAGTACAGTCCAGGCTGATCCTGCACATTCACAGAATGCTACCATTCTCACTCAAGTTAAAGCACTGTGGACAGCATTGGTAATGAGATTAGAAAAGGAGATGGTAGCTGTCAAATCCTCACTACATCTCTTAGGGTCTGCTAGATTGGTCATAAAACAGGTGATCCTTTTGCTGCAAAATCTTGTATATTTTGTTTTTCCTGAATATTAAGCAAGGTTGCTGCCCGTTTTCCTGGTTTCCTGATTTTCAGTATATTTTGGGCTGTTGTGTGCCTTCCTGTTGGATAAAAGGCAGAAGACTGTAACATGCAATGCAATGTTATTCCAAGAGGAGGAGAAGGAAGAGCACAGGCCATGCATGCCATGTGCATTCTCCTATTATCACAGTGCAGTCTTTCTGAATGAACCATATGCCCCATGGTCTAATTATAAATAACATGTTCAGCATTAATTAGCTTTGTTGCTGTCGATAATGTCCCTGGTTATCTATACAGTCTGTTCTTTAATTGTTGCTTCTGATGCTTTTCCACATTTCTATTCATACTTCATTATATCAAATCTTAATATTTGCACTAAAATATTTATATGCTGACATTAATGCAATGTAGAGGTGGCTGGCCTAAGTGATCTCTACAAATAGATCCATTGATTTTAAAGCTTATCTTAGGCAACTTTCAAATTTTTGAAGTGTAAGGTTATTTAAAATCAGTCTTACTGTCATTAATTTTTTATTTACCGAATGCCCAAACCAAATCTTTTGGCAGTGACTTTGCCTTTCTCATAGTTAAGAATGAGAACCAATGTATGAGGAGAAATATTACAAAAATCACGTGAGAAAAATAATGTAAACTCTTATGATCATTAAAAACCTTCTTATATTTACTTACATTGCTGACATTGTTGCATCTATTCCCAGCTTGCTGCCTAAAAGATGTTAGCTTTCAGCTGTGTATCATTTTGTCTGTTTTTTTCTATACAGTTCTTCATCTTCCTTGTTGCAATATCTATAGTTTTCTAATCTTTTCAAAAACTGTTGATTGCAAGGTCAAATCTTGCTAAACAAATTAAGGAATAAAGAATTTAAACATCAGTCTCCTCCTCCACATTCTTATGGCTGACTGGCCACAGATGAGAGAACTGGTTGTAAAAAGTCACAGTGAAACACTCCCCATAATAGCAATTACAGGATTAGGAATGCTTCCACTTTTGGTAGTTGCTCTCATTTGGTATGTGCTCTGATTGCATAGAAATTACTTCAGGTAAACAGTTGTAAACTGGCTTTGGAAAATTATCATTATCTATTTTATAGCCCCACAAGACACTTAGCATATGCTTAATAAGAAAAACATATGTGAATTATCAGGTATTTCAAATTTTACGTAGTATTTAATTTTTGTATGTCCACAAAGGACTCACTTGGGAAATGTTGTATAATTAATACATGCTGATTGGATATTTAACTAGATTGCTCTGGGTATTACCACATCTGGAAGTTACTGTGAGCACTGAAGTTTTTTGGCATTAAAAATGAGCTTTTCACTAAAAGTTCCTGGCATTGCAGCTCAGATCCTTGGCCTGAACATTGATGGTGGCATTTGACTGTGGGCATGTGAAGCTTCTTTGGGAATAGTAAAAGATGAAGAATTTGCACTGAGGTGCCAATTGCTTCCTGTGTTATATCCTCCAGAGGTTTTTAGTATCTTGGGTTCTTTGTAGTGCCATTTGTGAACACTTGGAGGGCATCTTGCTTGCATCTGAAAGCAAGAGTGGGCTGGCAAGTGACAAGGCAGGTCTTGCTCGTTACTTGCTCAGTATAACTAAACTTGTTAAATTTGAGTTTGTGCTAAAGCAGTAGGCTTGTACAGGGCCAAACTGGCTCAGCACCTTTCAGGTCTGTATCCTAATTCAGGAAATACATTCTGTACTTGTTACTAGAGTTCCTGTTCCTCAGGTTTCTCAAGCACATGCTGGATGATACAGCATTGAATCTTGAATATGTTTATCTCATCTTTCTGATGATGATCTTGCCTTTTGTTTTGTTTTGCTTTTGTTTATTGGTTTTTTTTTTCCCTAATCTAAATTATACTAGTTCTTTTACACTAAGTTAGTGATAAGTATTGTTATTTTTTCTATTAGGGTTTTCTCTCTTAGGGATTGAGGATTTTTGTCTAGGATAAATAGATGAGGTGAAGGGAAAAAAGCAGTATATATAAACTACTGTAAATGTAAAACCTTAATAAATTAAAAAAAAAATCATATTCAGTGTCAACAGACTAAATGAAAAGTTACTTCAATACAAACCATTTAAATTTATATAAGGAATTTATGGGATTTTATAGATATTGCTAATTTTCTCAGGTTTGTAATGATTCTGAAGTATTTTGAAAAGCTTTGAGTTTTATCACATGCTTTTGCAGTCGATACATTCTGCATTGAGAAGTTGCACAAATGTTTTTTACAAGAAAATAAGTATTTTGGATTTCCTTCACATCCCTATGTTTGGTGGTTGCTCAGTCAAACTTTCTAGGCCAGGAAAGCTTTATCTTCACTGTTTTTTGCTTTTAATGATAGATGTTCATGTCAAGCTACCAACAGTTTATCACCTCCTGCAGGAAGATATCCTTCTTCAAGTTCACTCTTCAGAATAGCATACTGATTTTTATTTCCTAGCAAGGGAGGGAGGTCTTAATTTTACTTGGCAATATGTTTTTCTGTTAGTAATTGGATGGATTTGAAGCCACTTACATATTTTTTCTCCATTATTATCTGTACTAAGTTGTATTTACTATTTGTAAGGAGAAAGAGACACAGACAAAAGACAATAAATTGTAGATTGTTTTGGATATTGGTACTTTAGGAGCTTCTAGTTATCTGAGCATTATAATGACCTTAACTGCCACTATAGGGTGCTGCTGCTCCAGGGCTTTATTCCCACACTCACCACTTTGGGAGATTTGATTTAAGTACTCTGCCATTCAAGCTTCTTTGTTAGAGCAGTATAGCAAGTAGCAGGCCTAACCTTTGCTTTTGAAAATCCACAATTTATCATCATGCAAAAAGACTTTCTAAATGTACTGTGGAAACAGGCAATCTTCAGCAAGGATTTTGCTAGTCTGTTTATACTGTGATTGGCCCCATTCTACAATACAGAGTAAAAAAACCTATATAAATTAGGGGAAAAATGAAATATGTCTTCATTCCCAAAGACAGCATTTAGTATAATTTTCCAATTTCTGTAGCCTTGAACTATGAGTTTTCTTCATGTAAAAAGGATTTATTCATCTACCTAGTGCATGATGTTCACTTTTCTGCACAGACAAATACATACCTCTTACATTCTATCCAGAAAAACAGAAAGAACTGTATTGCTGCTATGATTCCAGTCTTCTCTTGGGTTACTACCAGAGCAAATGGGTTTCTTCTATTTGCTTTTTTCTCTTGAAGGAAATCTCAAAAATTAAAAGGGAAGGAGGAGGGCTTCCTCCAGGTTTTTAAATCCCCTTTCAACTTCTCTTATCTTTCTCCCTGATTATTCATATTTCTTCAACTTCAAAATAGACTTTAACTCCAGAAAATCAAATCTTACTGTTCTCTATGTCAGCTACATACACAGGAACACTGAGTGCATAACTTATATGTTTATACAAAATTAATGTCTTTATATACTAACAGATAGGAAGATACCACAGATGTCATGGGGATGGAACTGTGCAATATCATCTGACTTCAGAAACTGAAACTGCTGAGACTACTTCCATTGCTGTTTTAATTTGAGATATATGCATTGCTGTCTGTAGTAACAAAAATAATAAAAAAGACATTTGAAACAGGAAAAATCAGAAAGCTTTTTCTGCTTAGAAAGGAAAAGGTCAGGCCAGAGGGATGGCTCATGAAATTTGAGGTGCGAAACAAAAAAAGATTTGGTAGGATCTGCAAATTTTGGACTTCCATAATTTTAAAAAAATTGTTGACTCAGTTTATCTTCATGTTCCACCAGTGCTTTCAATAACAATGGCCAAGCCTCATCTATTTGAACAAGGAAGTGTACCAAAGAGCCTTTAATGTGCTGTGATTTGCTGACTTAAGATCTTGCAAGAGCTAAATCCCTACAGTAATAACGTTCTCTTGAGTTAGTAATACTGTAAATCCTCTAAATGGAGTTCTGATGTTTAGAGTGTTCATTTCTACTGTCAAAATGGTGCCTTTAAATAGACAACTTCTGAGTTAGACTGTTTCAGTTTTGTGGTTCACTTGCTGGAAAAACCTACTTATTTATTTTGTTTGTTAAAAGGTTTTTTTCTAAAATTTAAGACCCCCAAAACTTTAAAGGTCTATAAAACCTGGCATTCTGAGACTCATTTCCAAATGGTGTACAAAGATTTAAATGTTATTTACCTTCTTTGTGCTTCTTCCAAAAGGCAAGCAGCAAACACAAGTTTCTAATTAACATAAGGCTTTTTTTGTTCATGCATATAAAAGTGCTTATAGCATTCAATCAACTAGGCAACAGAATTACATTGCATAGGAATCAACATACAAAAAGAGTAAGCATTATATTTTTATCCTATGTGGTATAATAAAGTGATCTAGAAAGAATGGAATGTGATTGAAATATTAATATATAGAATGACCAGTGATAAGGAAACATAGCTAACAACAATCAGTGTAAACATTGGCCTCAGAGTTGTGTGTTGTGGTTAAGCAAACCATGTAGCCAAACTAGCAAAAAAAAATTTAAATTTAAGAAGCTGATTTTTTCCCTCAAGTTCTTTTTCCCAGACAGCTAAGAAAGCACAAACAGGTTTTCTAGAGAGAGAAACTGCCCATAGAAACTGTTCCATAGAAACTGTAGAACTGTGTATTCTACAATGGTGTCTTAAAAGAAATGTGTTACTAATATATTAGTAATTTAAGAATTTTTAAAGACTTTTAACTGACAAGAATGGCAATTTGTACAAAAAAAAGAGTCAGATATAATTACCTTATAACTATGTACATTCAGCATAGCCTTCAGCAGAAGGCTTAGGAAATCCTGGATGTACTATTTATTGTCACAGTCTGATGATGTGACCCTGTCTGTACTCCTGAGGTTTGAGTGCCTCCTGTCTCACCTGTGACAACATAAAAAAGTTGTTTCCTTACACTAACAAAGCCTGCATGGTAAAAATTGCTAAAGAAGCACTGAGTATTCAGTCTTCCCGTATTTCCATTGCTCTGTCTTCCATTCCCTTGGGACAATAGATGGCAGCAGATCTGTATTTGGGCAGTCTTCTTTGTACATACTGTGCACACAGGAGGCACTCCTAAGTGGTATAAACTGTAAAACCTGGAAGACAGTTTGAGCAGCAATTGGACTTTCTTCACAGCCTTCTTTTATCAGAGGAAAAAAAAAAATGGTATCAGATCAGTTAAGCTGACTTAAGGATAAACATATGCATTTTAAACCTTCCTAAATTTAGCCTATGATTCAATGATATATACATGTGTTTGCATATGCATGCATAAAATATATATAATCTCTTTTTTTAAATGCACAATCAGATTACAGTAGGTTGCCAGTTTTAAAAAAAAATGTTTCCTATAGCAGTAAAATCCATCTGTCAGAGCTGACAGAATGGTGAACTTCAGGGACCAAACATTTAAGAATTTACTTAAAACAGAATACTTAGAGAGGTGGTTAAAGTTCTCCTTTCATATTCCACTGTCTGCTGAGTTGGAGGGGTCCCTTACCAGAGAAGTGATTGGATGCTAATGGTGCGTGCAGGTGAGAACTGGTTCAGGGAGGAATGTGAGCATCAGCTACTGGGATAAGTGCATAGATAACAGAGTATTAAGTAATAATTGCATAGAGGGTGGAGAAGAGAGGCTTGGTAACAGACTTGGGAGGAGTCTGCCAACAGCTAAAAGTAGGATAAATTAATATAATGGTACATAAAATTAAATTTGGACCAAAACTGAATCTCTGCAGCTGAATGAGATTCATTTTTCTAGAGGCTCAGAAAGCATTTGGCAGGCTGACTGTTCTTAGCTGGGCCACAGTTGATTATGGGAAATACCAGCTGCTGCAAGAAGGAATTCTGGTTGTGGTCTCTTGTTACAGCTCTGTATCGCTTACTGAATCAATGGAAATTATCACAGTAAGCATATTATGGTTAAAAATCACTGCTGCAAAGGAGTTTTCTCTTTAGCAGTAGCTGAAATAGAACAGACACCTTGAAGAACACAACTAAAAATAATTGATCCAAAATGACTGCAAACTTTGAAGTATTAGAGGTAATGCTGAGCAGGATGGGCAATCAGTGAATTGGTAATTACAAGGATAAAATTAATTCCCAAAGAGCATTGAATTGAAAATTGTAGTATTTCCTGGGTTTTACTGTGTATATTTGCATTTAAGGCTGTTTTAATTTTTTATGGCATATATGGTTTTTTTAGGTTATATTACAGGATTCCAATTTTTTCATGATGAAGTCAGTAGATACCTACAAAAACTGTAGCACTGATCTGTGACAGAAATCAGGAGAAGCACCAAAACCTGTCATGATAGGTTTGTTAACATGACACAAATAATGCCCAATTACTTTAAAAATGGTGATTTTTACTGTTTCCTCTCCACTCACATGGAACTTTCTTTGTATTTTCTATATCATAATAAAGTAAAGGGGGGTGGCTAGAGAAAACTGGACTAATTGTATGGTGCAACAAAAATGAGGTCAAAATTCAACCAATGCATTTTATTCAGCTTGTTATAAGTATCATATTTGTATTCAATAATAAAAGCATATTTGTATTTCTGATCTTAAAGCTTTCTAAATATCAGGATGACTTAATGAGTGGGTTTTAGCTGGAGTAGAGTTATTTTTCTTCACTGTGGCTAGTACAGGGCTATGTTTCAGATACATGGTTGCTGTATGGTATTTGGTTGCTGGCTTTGGTTAAACCACAACACTTACATAATGGCACAAGGGCCAACAAAAAAGTATTTTATGAATTGTATAAAAATACATAGAAAACTCAGAAGGTCAGAAAGCAAGTCTCTCTTTAGATCCCTGATCTAAAAGATGGCACATCTGGAATGTGCAGTCTTGTGTTTGAATATCTTGATACAGTTTAATATCATATGCAGTGCATAATTTCAAAATGTGTAAAGGTATGTGTAATATTCTTTTGCAGAAATGCTGTGTTTTGATAGGATCTCACTCTGAGATTTCATCAGAATAAGATGAAAGATGAGTTTATTCACACAATAATGAGTTGTACTTTGGATTATTGGCCATTTTATCAAGTGTTTTACTTTATTACGCTTATTGATACTGAGTGGCACTGAAATTATTTGGAGTTGTATGCGATCAGAAAGTTTAAAAATCAGCCTATATTTAAGCAAACATTCTTACAGATTCTGATCCTAGTGCCTCTTTTTTTAATGTCGTCTTTTAAAGTTAGGTAAAAAGAAAAGAAACTTCTAAAAATTAAAAAATTTTAAGTGTCATTAATACAATCAGAGAAGAGCCTGGATTGGACAGGACCATAATGATAATCTAGTTCCAGCCCCCATGTCATGGACAGGGATATCTTTCATTAGACCAAGTTCTCAGAAACACAAACAGCTCACTTTTCTTTATGCTAGATCTGACCCACAAAATTTAAGGACAAAAAGAATTTTTCTGAGTGAAAACAAAGTTTGTACTCCCTTTATACCACTCTGTTTTGTTTTAAACAAACAGCAGAATTGTAGGTGCACATGTTGGTAGTGTGTACCAGAGTTTCAAAAAGATATAGGACTTCCTGTATGCAGGGATTATGTGCAGATGCATAGAATTATTTAATTTAATTTAATTTAATTTAATTTAATTTAATTTAATTTAATTTAATTTAATTTAATTTAATTTAATTTAATTTAATTTAATTTAATTTAATTTAATTTAATTTAATTTAATTTAATTTAATTTAATTTAATTTAATTTAATTTAATTTGGGCCTTCCAGCAGAGTCTGCTTTAAAGGATGACTTCAGTGAACGGCTGACTGGTTTGGATGTGGCAAACAGAGATGAAGATACGTGGGTTCTGGATTGCAGACTGGGGCACTCAAACTCATTTCCTCATTCAAGTGAGAAAGAGAAGATCAACAGAAGTGTGTTACATCTGAGCCTGGAACTAAATGTGAGTAGGACAGTATTGATGCTATGCTGGATTTCAACAAGCATTTATTATATACAATTACATTTTTGATATGCTTTTATTTTGGGTCAGTCTAAAACCATGTTCCAAAATACCTGACAAACAGCAAAGTTTTGGACAGGATACAGTTTCCCAGATGGTCTGCGAGTCCATATGTCTTTGTGCAGCTGAGAGCAATACATACAGAAAATTTTTGAAACGATATAAATAGATTAGGATACATGATGTGCCATTTCTAACATCTTGATGGGTGTTTAGTTTAAATTAGTTCCTTCTGGAAATGCATTGCTGTGTGTGCACCTGTGCACATGTGCATGTGTGTGTGCGCAGCCCGAACACTGGGAGCCGTGCTGCTGCTGCTCAGAGTTTTGGAGAAGCTGAACTGGCACTGGATCAGACTGGCCATGAGTTTGACAGGAAAAGTTTCCAAACTTCCTGGAGTGTAAAACACTGAAGCTTCAGAGTGCAGCCTGAGTTAATCACAATGTCAGGACAGCTCAATGTAGCTCGAAATATTTATATGCTCCCAGGATGCGCAGTAGGCAGCACACAGAGACATGTTTTGGCAGGAGTTTTCAAATTGGAAGGGAAGGGAACAGAGTGTAGAAGAAGAGGAAAGAAACATGGAAAGGATTGAATGGTTGAAAGAAATTGCTTTAAAGACTAGATTACATAATACAATTTGTGCAAAGAAACACAGACAAATTTGTGTAAGAGTGACATCTATTGGTGGAAATACAAGAATTGACTTAGAAGTATATTTAAAATGCTTTTAATGCTTACAATCACCATTGATATTCTCTTGAGCTTGTTATAAAATTGGTTTCTTGACCTATCTTTCTTTCCTTAAAATAATTACTTAGAATATTTTTGCATCAGTGTGAAGGTACAGGTTTATCCTTGTAATAAATTGTTGAGATGAAAACAAATAACTGAACTGAGAGGATCTGTGACATAGCTGCTATCACTGCTAGAAATATATGCTACAACACGAAGTCCATGAGGATTCTTTGTCTGCATTTACAAAGTCCTTGTATAGAGCAAGAGGAGTCACAAATTAAAGGCCATTTAAGCACAAAATTTTGAGTAAAATAAGAGATATCTGAGATCAGTAAACAGTTTGTTTCCATCTTTTGTTTTTTAAAAGAAACATTTTATGCCTAAAAGTATAATTAATTGCACTATTGCAATTAATGGAATGAACTGAAATGGAATCATTTCAGTTTCTTGTAGTTGACAAGAAGGAATATTTATTCCATTATTTTTAAAATACTCAGAACAAAAGTCTCAATTTCTATTAAAAAAAGGGTGCTCAGTATGGGCTGATGGACTGCTAGGGACCCACCAAGATACTTACAGGTCACTCCCTGTGACTCTCTTTCAGGACAGAATTCTGGGTTCAATTACAGAGCCCTTGTATCTCCAAGACTATTTTTCTTCTTCAAGATAAGTCCATGGGATTGAAGGAGGAGCTGCCAAAAGAATGATAGTGAGTGACAAGGCTGCTGCAGCAGTTGCTGCCATCAGAATCTGTTTGGACTGCAGCCCTGATAGAAGCAGCCAGTAAGAAAGATAGTGGCCAAAACCAGGCTGCATGCGCTGCCCTGGTGACAGCAACCCTTGGGTGTTCCCTTCCTCTTCAGGGTGGGACGTTGCACCCAGATATTGTCTTCCCTGTGCAGTCATCAGACTGGACAGCAAGACAGCTGTGGTAAAAAAGGAGACTGTCTGGAGAGCAATTCTGAGATCACGTTCCCAGGAAACAGCATCTAAAATGGACCAATTTACTCACAGTTGCACTACACCCAGTCATGTTATCTATGGCCCTTTTCAGCTGTTTAAGAAAACATTTAGCCTGACTGATCAAAAAAGTTTGGCACTATTGTTTTAAAATGCATTTATAATAATTATAGCAATATGAAAAAAATAGCTCTGCCTGCTCTAGATTAGGAATTCTCTAACATTGATGTGTATATGCATATATAGAAAGACTAGTGTTTGCTTATGGAATCATGGAATCATGGAATTGTTTGGGTTGGAAGGGACATTACAAATCATCTAATTACAACTCCCCTGCCATGGGCAGGGACACCTTTCACTGGAGCAGGTTGTGCCCCATCCAACCTGACCTTGAACACTTCCAGGGCTGGGACATCCAGATCTTCTCTGAGCAGCCTATTCCAGTGCCTCACCACCATTACAAGCAAAGAATTTCTTCCTAATATCTAATCTAAACCTACTCTTTCAGTTTGAAGCCATTATCCCTTGTCCTAGCAATACAGGCCCTTGTCAAAGTCCCTCTCCAGCTTTCTTGTAGCTCCCTTCAGGTGCTGAAAGCTGCTGTAAGGTCTCCTCGGACCCTTCTCCAAGCTGAACACCCCCAACTCTCTCAGCCTGTCTTCAAGGGAGAGGTGCTCCAGCCCTCTGATCATCTCGTGCCCCTCCTCTGGGCTCACTGCAGCAGGTCCCTGTCCTTCCTGTGCTGGGCAGCCCAGAGCTGATGCAGCACTGCAGGTGGGCTCTCACCAGAGCAGAGCAGAGGGGCACAATCCCCTCCCTCTCCCTGCTGCCCACGCTGCTCTGGATGCAGCCCAGGACACGTTTGGCTCTCTGGGCTGGCAGTGCCCATGGCTGGGTCATGTCCAGCCTCTCACCCACAGCATCCCCACATCCTCCTGGGCAGGGCTGCTCTTGACCTGTCCATCCCCAGCCTGTGCTGGTACCAGGGATTGCTCTGAACCAGGTGCAGCACCAGCACTTGGCCATGTTTAACCTCGTACCCATTGGCCCACGTCTCCAGCTTGTCCATGATGTTATTGAAGAGATGTTTCTATGTTTCTGTTAGTTGGAAGAAGGTAGATAATGTAAATGACAGAGAGAGAGAGTGAATTAATTCTTCTCTGACAGAAATTTTAAATGCACAATCTACACCAGAAGCATGAAAAAAGATCCTGCATTAGATTTTAAACCTTAGGCAGGGAGAAGATACAGAGATATGGAAGGTAATGAAACAAAATAGAAATGAAACTCAGCCCTATTTTTTATACAGCATTTCATCTCAGATAAAAAAAAGCACAATAAGTGAGATGTGAAAGTACAGCCAAAATTGCAATTAATAGCTAGTAATTACTTAAGAAATTATGGTAGATTAATGTATTTTATTTTATAAATGTATGGATTTTACTTTATAAATCTTTTTGTTTAAGCTTTAAACTATGATAGCATATTGTAAATGGGGAGCAAAAGACCTGTTGAAATGAAAAGAAGATGAAAAGACAGTATCCTGGAAAAGAAAAAGGATTAAAAATTCATCTTCATTCTTTGTAACACTAAGTGCCAGCCTTTGTGCCTTAATGTATGAAGATCTTACTTAGTTTACTTACATAGTTTATAGAGCTCTTCTGTTCCCTGTCTTTGTTACTTGTATGTCTGCTCATATTAACCAGATCAGCCAATATATATTTCTAGAATTTCTATCTCAGATCTACCATTGCTTTTTCATATGATAGGATTTACAGGCTAATATTCCATACATTTATTGATGCAGTATACAGTATGCATTCCTTCAAAACAGTAATTTGTTTTCTGATTTTTTAACTGTATGGCTAGTACAGTGATTTTTCAAATTCTCCAAAGTAATCCATATCTCAGTGTAAATCAGAATTTAGGTGAAAATGTTAAAAAAAATCACTTTGCAATTTTGTAGATAAATTTATACCGACCGCTGCACCAAATGTGTCTGGTGTCCACACATTGTGTTAACATCATGTATTGCTGAATTCTGATAAGAATTATCATGTCTATGTTTCTGTTGCTACATCTAAAAATAACTACTTCAATTTAAAGCAATTATGTTGGTGATACCCAGATCCCTCAAAACTCAGGAAAGCTGCTCAAATAATGGTCTAAGTAACAAAGTAACAAGGCTGAGAATAATAGTGAAAATCAAGGCCTTTTGGTTTTCTTCCATTTTCCCTGCCTTTCCTATTTTAGAGCACTTAAAGAGTTAAAATAGTAAGTTTAAAACGAGGTACTCAGCAGGAGAGACGAACAGGAGAGCAGGGGAGTGTTAAGACATCATCAATCCGCACAGTGAAAGTCAGGCTGAGGAAAGGGCAGAGGGCAGACGGTGTCAGTGAGCTTCAGATCAGTTCAACCAGACACAGAGCCTGCTGCTTCTCACGGCTCTTCTGAAGCCTGACACAATGGGTGCATATTTGATTCCATGATTATTTTCAAGAAGTTACACAAACTTCTCTAGATTTGGGATTCTTTATTTTGAAAAAACAGTAGAATGTTTGTTTTCAGTTTAGCAACCTTGCTGTTTTGTTGAATGTCCTTCTGTCTGTTCATGTTTATCTAGTTTGTTATCACCATGATCTGAAAAGGCAATCTGAATAGATATGGGGTCAGGAAGTGTTGAGCTCTGCCATATGATAGGGATAGAAATTAGATGACCTTATTCTGGCTTAATGTGTGTTTTCTTCAAAGCCAGTTTTAAACCTACTTCAGGTGAGCTTTTAAACACCTCAAGAACAGAACTAGAGTTGTGGGTGTGACTTCTGTCTGTGATGAAATGTAGGTCAGAAAGGGTGTGGATTATTAAATGTGCTTTAAACTGTAAGGAATGGCTGTCCTTTTGTATAATTAGTGCATTGACTGCCTTGGAAGTTGCTATGACAGGTTTTAAGGCCTTTTCTGAGGCAGTAGAGAGCTGTCAGTTTTATTAAGTAAAGAAGCTTGTAACATAATCATAACTGATTTTTTCTAAAGATTTTGAAGTTGTTCCTTTAGGTGCAGTGTTACAGCCTGTTCAGAGAGACTTTCCTTATGAGATAGATCCACCCAGCATTAGAACACTTCTGCCAACAAAGTGGCTTCATCTCATTTTCCATCACAATGATGACCTCCTTTTTATAAAAAAATATTCATTTTATATATAAATATTTTATATACAAAATCTATTTTATAAAAATATTGTATATAGAAATATTTATATAATATTAAAATATTATATTTATATACATATAATATTAAAATATATTATATTTATATAAAAATACATACTGATGTATGTATTTTACCCAGAAACACTCTACTGAGTAAGTAATCGGTATGTATTTCATTATCAGCTATTCAGTCCCTCAAAGGACTCCCCACTGGGCTGATCATCAGAATGTGAGAAGCAGGTCTCTACAAAAGCCATATTTTAGGCTGGGAGCTTATGGACTATGTGCTGAATTTCAGGGAATGGCTGACTCATTCATGACACTGACTTTCAGTTTTTGATCATTTCTCTCGGCATATATGTAGAGATGAGTTTCCTTGTTCATCCTGGAGCTCAAAAAGCTTGAAGGTTTCTTCACACTTCCTACAGTTTACTACAAAAAGAGGTACATATAAAGCAGTACTTTCTGCAGGCTTGTGAGATTACCGCTGGTTTTATAAGGTATATTTCTGCTTCTGGAATTTTAATTATTCACTGTTCAACTCTGGGATTTCTAACACCTCAATATATTGTATAGATTAACACTCAAAGCACCATCCTGTTCACTACTAATTTGATCCTGGTCTCCTAAATTTTGCTGGGATGTTGTTTAGATACAAAGTGTGAGACTCCTGTTTTAAGTCCACTTTTAAACTAAACTTTTCATAAGTCCATTAAAATCTTAAATAGTGGCTGTAATCAGTAACGTTCTATTCATAGGACTGTTACAGCTTGGTGACCCTTTTTAATTACAGGGAAGTTTTATTCTGAGTGTGAGTTGTTGTTAATACAAACAGATGAATAAATATTTTGGCATAACCTGAATCAGTATGTTTAGTTTAAAAGGTATCATGAAGTTGTTCATAGAGGTATATTTTTTGTTAGTAACTAATAAAACAATTCTTGACAATATGATTTAATGTTTATTCATCATAAGTTAACCAAACCCCAAATAAATAGGCACATAAATAAATAAGCAAGACATAACCATACAATTTATCAGAACAATTAACAATTAATCATGTAATTGAACATAAAAATAGATGTGCATTTAAATATAGAAAACTTTGGTTCAGTATTGTCACTTTGCCCCATTTATTTTGCCATAAAATGGAATTTAGAATTGCTTTAGATTTCCCTTTGAGAAATTTTGTCTTGGA
This sequence comes from Notiomystis cincta, assembly GCA_013398075.1. Taxonomy (NCBI): domain Eukaryota; kingdom Metazoa; phylum Chordata; class Aves; order Passeriformes; family Notiomystidae; genus Notiomystis; species Notiomystis cincta. The sequence goes on along the minus strand of VZRX01009733.1, from coordinate 47,755 downwards.
GGAAATCACCACTGCTGAGGTAGCTTCCGTCCCCCCGTTTTAGAAATCTTGGTATTATAAGAATAGGTTGGCACAGAGAGTGATAAGGACTCTGTGTCTCTTTCTTTCTGTAGCGCTTCTTTTATGATATTAATCTATATTAAGCCTAGAGACCAGGGGAGCTGTGACCTGTCAGTGGTTTCTGACCTTGGCACCTGCTGATTAAGCATAGCGGAGGAGCAAGCCTGGAGCCTGCTGAGGAAATGCCAGGCAGCAGGGCAGAAGGCATTGCTCCACGTTAAATCACAGATAAAGATGGGAATGATTCCAATGCCCTTTGTCTATAGGTATGCACACAACCCTGTAATTGAAAAGGTGTCTGTAAGCTTCATCTAAGCCCTTAGTATTACAATCTGATTTTCAGGAAACTTTGTTCCTGCAGGAGATACCAATGACTTTGCTGCTGACTTTATTATGTTTTATAATATATTGGAAAGGCAAATAAATGCTTTTTGTACAGTCCACATTTTTAAGCATTAAACCAAAATCTAAGTGTGTTGGGACACTTTGTTGTCTGTAATACTCAGCTTTTTAATAATTTTTTTGGGTAATCACATACAGTGGTGTGATCTGCAGCTGATTTCCCTGTGAAGGATGGTTTCCCCATGGTGCTTGCTTAAGGTTACTCATCACAGCTAAAGGGCTGACTGTAGAATGACCCTTTAACTTGGGTGCAGAAAAAGAATTATATCCTTGAATTTCTAAGGTACTCATGTGGAAATTTGACTCACCAAATTTCTTAAAGGCTGGGGACTGAGAAGACTATAAAATCCTGAAGGTTTGTAGTCTCTGTAGTTCCAAAAAAAAAAAAGTAGCAAAAGTGGAGAGTTGTGATGGAAACCTGTCCCAAATGTTACTGACTTTCTGAGTATCAGTAGTGCTTAAGAGTATTCTGCACTTTCTCTAGCTGTATTGATAAAAAAATATATAGCATCCCTGGTGAGTTCTGTTAATGTTGAGTTAGACAGTTTTGTAGATTTCCTTCAAGTGTTTTTGTTCGTATCAACTAAACAAATCTCGCACGTATAGCAGTACAGCCTGTGACAATTACCCCAGAATATGTCGGCAGAGGTTGCTGTGGTTCGGAACCATCCAAGGTGCCGTGCGGATGGACAAGGCTGGCCGATGTGTAAACAGTTAATTCGACCTTGCTGGGCGCTGGCCGCTCTCCCGGTGCCGGGGCGCGGCCGCAGTCTCTGATAAGTACCTGTGAGCACCTCTCGGCGGGAGCTGTGCAGGGCAAGGACAGTGGTAATATGAAACCAGTCTCGTTGGTTTTTGTTCATGGCCCTGGAGGCTGAAATCTGCATTCCAGATGAAACCTCCAGCAAATCGGAAGAGAGTCTCTTTTTTTCCTACTTTCCTCTGCTTCGAGGGCGCTCACCCGAGTTGGCTCTGCCCGGCCGGGCACTGGGGGCTCTGCAAGGGCTTCGGGACGGGGCACAGGAAGCTTCAGAATCGCTAGCTCGGGTTTCCATTTGAAGTTTTTTGGTGATTATGGATTTACAAAAGAAGTTCTTTATCCGAGTGGAAAGACTATGCAAAGGAATCCGTCAGGAATTTTCTGCTGAAAACCACCCAGCGCTGGCGCACCGGGACAAGGAAGTAGGGAGCAGCCGCGGCGCGCTCGGCCCGGCGGGGCGCCTGCTGTAGCGCCGGCAGCCAGCCCTGCCGGCAGCCTGAATGCCCGCAGTAAGTGTTTGCTCAGCAGTCGGCAGCACTGCTGGAAGCGAGTCTATTCTGGACTGCACGCAACATGGAAGAACATAATGGGATGTCTGACTGTAGTGAGCTTTTAGACCTGAAGAACGCAGCCGAAAGCGACCCTGACCCTCGCACTACATTTTCTGTGAAAACGCTGTTTGGATTTACAACTAAGTTTGAATCTACAGCTCCCGAAGAAGAAACAGTGCTTAAAGCATTTCAACCTTTGCACAGCAATGTAAATACTCATGCTAACACCTGGCACGAGAGGAATGATAATGGTTGTAATGAGGACTCAGAAAATCAGCACAGTGTGGATAGTACCAGTGGCCAAGCTGACCCAATGTCTGGCAGGCAAGCAAGCCTGGAGATGGAGTTAGCTGACCAAAATGAATTACTTCTTCAGCATCTGAGGTTTGTTCAGACTTCTTTGTCTGAATCGGACAATGATGACAAGGATGCTATTCTTGTGCAAGGTACTTTGGTTCATACAACAAGTGACACAGAATCGGACACGGAGAATAAGGACCTAGACACCGATGAGAACAGTGTAAGCAAATATGGGCTAAAAAATGCTGCTTTGTCTGCTGAGGCCTTGGACAATAGCAGTCAAAATAAGGAAGAGTCAGAAGGGCACAGCAACAGTGATGACACTGTGGATACAGAGGACATTGAGTTACACCCACCATTCTCTAAGCAGCTCCCAAAAGAGCTGGATGGTATTCTAGAGTATGACTCCAATGGAAAAGACAAAATGTTAATGGATGAGCAATTCACTCGTTTGGTTGCTACAGGGGAATGCCCTCAAGAACTTTCAGATGAAGAACAAAGACCTTCCGTTGATAATATATCACTCCAAAAAACAGCACTGGCTGAAAAGACTTTCCAGCTGCCTGCTTTCTTTAGTGGACTACGTGTGAGGAAAAAGGGACTTACCACAGAAGATGGGGAAACTGTTACAGAAATTAAACCGAGGGAGAATGATTTAGCTCTGCTTAAGTTACGACAGCCTGTTAAGAAATCCAGTATTGCATCAGGTTTGACCATTAAAAAAAAATCATCTGAACCTAAAGCAAATCCCACTTTCCTAGAACAGCTCTCGCACTTGTTAAACATAGACGTCTCCAAGAATGAAGATAGAACTGAGGACTCTGGTGAAGGATCTGGGGAGACCGAGGACAGTGATGAAGCTCAAGAGAACAAAGCCTCCAGCAAAAGAGAACCACGATTTCCCTCAGAGGAGATAAAATCAAGCCCTGCTGAATCTGCACTGGATGCCTTTAAAGCTTTATTTACGCGGCCTCCCAAGAAAGAAACAACTGCAGATACTTCAGAGCTGGAAGCCCTAAAACGCAAAATGAGAAATGAAAAAGAGTCCTTGAAAGCTGTATTTGAAAGGTCAAAATCAAAACCTGGGGATGGACCATCAGACAAATCTGTAGGTTGAATTACGTTTTCTTCCTAAGATCTGGAAGTAGAAGGATGAAAAAATAATTTCTTGTTTAAGTATTGTTGGTGGGGACTTAAGATCAAAATGTCAGACTTGCTCTCTTCTTTTGGCAGTCTCAAATTTTGGATTCCCAGCTGAGGAAATGTGGGGGCTAATTTGTCAGAATTTTTGATCATCTTGCAGTTGTAGCAGAATTCAGCCACAACTGATGGTGACAGTAAAAGCCTCTCAAAAGTGAGAATTTAAAAATCAGTTTCTGATTTAAAAAGATCTCTACATAACAGTTCTCCATATGTTAATTATGGCTTTAAATCAGTTTGATGCTGCAGATATTTACTGTAATATTGTTTAATGGTTTCTCAGTCTCACTCTGTTTTCTTTCATTGAGTATTTTGTTTTTAAAAGTAATACATCATTTTACTTGTAGGAATAATTTTATAGTAAGAGTTGATACAAGAAGTTGTGGGTGAATTTCAGCTTAGTTTGTTCAAGACATAGAACATGAAGTAATTTTTTTTCTTGTTTACATGCATATATCTGGCTTTTCAAAGATTGATAGGCATTTAACCTTATCCAGATGTAACTTAGTGTTTTCAATTAGACAACTCAAGGTTTTGATTAATGTGTTTGCAAGGTTAATGCTCGTAGGCATATGGAGATGTAGTTAGTGTATTTTTAAGAAAAAAAAAATCATTGCAGAGTTTTCATGCAATCATAAATGACTTTGAATATGATTTGAACTCTTTAATTAAATGAGTAACCTTGGGTTGGCATTCCCCCAACTCAGAATTCTTGCAGCCACATCTTTGGCAGATGTAATCAGCCCAGGAGACTGTTGCTGGCTGAAAGGGGAATTACCTGAAGGATTCCATTTTCAGGATTGGACCTTAAACCTGAAGCTACTTAAGTTAATTTTCTGTGTTGGTTATACTCTCTTTAAAATTTTTATTCTTACATAATATACAAAAAGCCGTGTAAAAAATCTTGGCCAACACTTGGGTAGACTGCTAATACCAGTTTGTAGTAAATTACCTCTGGGGACGAGAAAACAGGTATTCATTGGCTGTGGCATGTACAGCAATTGCAGTCTGTGTGTGCCCTTCCCATTCCTGACTTGCTCCTTCCTGCTTACTCCAGTCGCTGTGCTGGCGTCAGCGCTAGTGTGGCTCAGGGCAAACCTCTTTGGGAAGCTGTCATCGCACACAGGGAGGGAGGAGGCGCAGGAGTCAGCAGGAGTGGCTTTTATAAAGGTCTCCTTAATGTCCGGTCCAGTGCAAATCTGTTTTTTTCTCCAGGCAAAGCCAGAGTCCAAGGGTCTCACCTTTCCTTTCCCTTGCTCCTGTGGGCCGTTTATGGGGTCATTTTCATATAGGGTTTCACTGTTGTTGCAGTTGTGGCTATGCAATTACTTGTAGTAACATGTTTTAAATCAGATTACAGAAATACTGGAGATATAAAAAACCCCACCAAAAAACTCACTCTAAAAGAGTGTTTGTTTAGTGGGTCATTCCTCCTCCACCCCTTCCCCATTTAAAGAGTGAATTTAGCATTCCAGTTGACAGTGCAGCCCCATTACCAGCTGCAGCATTACTTTGATGTGGCAGTATTACCTGGTATGTGGACTGAGCAATCTGCTGGGGGTGGGGCAGGAATTTCATAAACTAGCTCTGCTTCCAGAAAATTATATTGTCAAATGATGTCTCAGGTGAATTGCTCTAATGTTTACTTGGAAGAGGAGCACAGATGGGTCTTTTCACTGTGGAAGAAAGACACAGGAAAAAGCCCTAGCATTCCTGATCACCTCGGTGGTTCACCAAAAGATAGACAGCTCTCCACAGGTGATGTGAACAGTTTCAACAAATTACTGCATGTCACATGCATTATGCTACTTTCCTCCTCAAAAATATTTTTCTACACTGATTCATTTGTGTCCCTTCCAACCAACTGAGCACTGTTTCAATCAGTAGAATGAGACAGATAATCTTTCTGGAGTACATGTGTAGAGCTGAGTGTGGCAGTTGCTGTTTGGAATCAATTGATACTGCAGACTTTTAATTTTTTCTTGCGTAATTTTAACAGCCTGACCTGAGTCCCTCAGAGCAAGATGACAAGACTCCAGGGAGACTCCAGACTGTCTGGCCGCCACCAAAAGCAAATCATGAAGAAGTAAAAGTAGGATTAAAGTACACAGAAGCAGGTAAAACAAAGAGGTGAAGCATTTGCTGAAATTAGTTTCTGACATTTTTAATTTTATTTAATACAGAGATGGTGATAAGTCACAGTATTTCCTTATCTGTAAAAACAGACTTTATGTTTTGTATGTGTGGTTTACTGCTATGTGTTAATTCTGCATCTGATTTTTAAGCGTAAATGGCTAAATATATATTGAAATCTATAAATTTACCTGTACAAACTTGTGAGGAAAAAAGTGGGGTTTTTTGATAAATTAGGTTATCCATTTCTAGTGGAATTTTGTTCAAATGAGTGACTGATGGGTGAATGTGTGGAAATGTGACTGCCTTTTCTGATGGCTTGGTGCAGAGGGCAGCTCCCTGCTGAGCTCTGGTCTGGCTGCAGATTTTCTTCAGGTACTGTCCAGAATGAAAACAATACCATTATTGCAACATGTGCATGAACAGAGAAGTGCTCATATCCAGTCAGACCACTTCTGTAGTTAGCCACAGGTATTGTCCTATGCAGGTGTATGAAAGGGTATGTCCAAAGTGCAATGCTAATTATCAGATAAGCTTTCCACAGAAAAAAATTTCTTGGGCTTTTTTGTTATTTATATATTTACATAACATACATAGAAGGGAGAAAGTGATTACTTCAGCCACCACAACTCTGGTTCAAATTTATATTCTTGAATATTAAACAGGAAGTCCTTGATATTTAGAAATTAACCATAAACTGAGGAATAGTCTGAAATATCAAAGTGAAAGACAATAAACCATCTCTTCTTCAGGTACATGGAAATATTAAAAAAATCACCTTGATGATATTAAGTGGAACTAAAAGAAAAGCTTTTATACTACTTTGCTGTGAGAAGTGGTTCAGGTGTAACGCTGTATGGTTCTTTCTAATTCCTCTGGATATCCATCTGACCTTGTATATGAGAAACAGTACTCCTATTTGTTCTATTTACTGCTTTTTATTGTTTAGTCTTTCTCCTTCTTTTTTCAGTTTTCTCTGCTTTAATCTTTCTTTTTTTGTAAAGTGGGTATAAAAGTTCTTGGAAGATTGAGAAAACTTGGTTTTGACAGAAAAAACATGGTTCTAATATATAGAATTGAATTTAATATATAGAATTGAATTTATGGTGCATCTGATTGCTCTGAAGTGTGGGAGTCTATCACTTAGATGACCAGGACAGGTATTCAGCTGTTGGCAAGTTGATGTTACTCTTAGATTTTTATTACAGGCTATATGCTTGCTGTATTTAATTTTACCCAGATAAATATTTTTCCTTCTAATAACTGTAATCATCTGTGGTGAAACATATGCTTAAATCAAGAAAGAAAAGAAAACTGAATTAACAAAAGCTCCAGATTCTACTCCTTGTAGAGAAATTAGGTCATGCTTTCTTGAAATTTGAATAGGAAAGACAGACTGGCTTAGAGCCTGTGTAAATTGTTACTCTTGTTACTGTGATATTTTGGGTGGCAGTGTCATCAACATGTTGATGGTTTGTTTGTTAAGTCAAATTTTTATAGACCAGATTCTGCAGTTCATTAGTTGCTCCAGCGTCTGGCAGAGGGATTTGAATGAAAACAAACCTCTGGTGATTCAGCTGGGATGAGATGTAAGCAGTGCTTTTAAAAGAAGTAGGCAAAGGCTATGTTTGCAACATATGTTAAAACTGCAGTAAAGTTGTAGGTGTGCCGCAGAGATCGGCAGGTTTGATTCAGCTGCTCACAGATGCCCAGAAAGCAGCTCTAAGTTGCACATGGTGGATCACTTACCCAGCTTTTCTGAGGATTTGTGGGACTGTTTTAGAACATTAGGCTCAGGAATGAATTTATGGAGTCTCCTACAAGTGAAGCAAGTTCATGAGTAGTGATGATTTGATTAAAAGAATAGGGTTTGTATTCAGTGTTGGTCTTATTGCTGGGGTTTGTGGGGTTTTTTATGATTATGAAAGTGGCAATACAGCAAAACTTCTAAATTCACTATCTTTCCCCTGACAGCAGTAGGTGCCTTCAAAGTGCATGTGTATACTGGCATTTCCCCTCTTGCCCCTTCACATCCAAAATTCCCTTCCAGCCACCAATACTTTAGAAGCTTCTTGAACCCCCCTTTTAATAAGTGGGCTTCTTAAAAATAAGCTGTAATTCAGGTTAATCACCTGCATTATTTAAACTGACTGGTCTCAACTCAAAACCCTATTTCTTACCTCAGTGTCTTGTCCTGACAACTAAGATCAAATGAAAACTTCTTGATCTCAGAACAGAGTTAAAAAATTGTGTGTGGCAGGGATGTTTGTGATTCCAGTCTTCCTCCACTGATGTTCCTGAGTAGATTAATATCTGTATCATAAAAAATGCTGAAGTGGCTAGTTTTATTAACTTTCAGCCAACAATTTATGTTAATGTTTCAATTTCTGTTATCAAGAGTTTCATCTGCCAAAACAATAGGAATTTCTATAAAGACAATAATAAGAGGATGAATTATTAGGTAAGTATTCATTTAGCACAGCTTTATTTTAGCTTAGACAAAATATATGTTCACATCCAAGGATAAATTTGTCAACAATCATCTTTTTACTTCTGACAGGGTACACGAATATGTACATATTTTATGAGGTCCCATAGTTGGTTTTTTTTTCATTTGTCATGATAAAATAGGATTTAAGTAAGACTGAAAACTTGAAAGTTGGAATACAGTAATCTTTTTTGTAATTCTACACTGTGTCTTTGATTTACTTTCTTCATCACCATGCACTATGACAACTATGACAGGAAGGTAGGGATATTGAAGGGGAGTATTCCTGGCTTTTTGATCTTTTCTCACCTCCTTGTCATGTTTTTCCTCATTGTTCTTGTTGCCTAGTGGAAGCAAGAAATTCAGGCTTAATTTGGCCTACGCAGCAGACATCACAATGACTCATAGCAGCTTGGAGGAGTAGCTAACTCCCTCCTGAGGCTCATAGTCTAGCTTGATGTGTGGGAAACCAACTGAAAAGCAAATGGACAAAACAAGGAACACGTGTGTGAGGCTGAGTAGGCCTGTTAGGAATATTAGAAGTGAAAGAAGCTGGGGATACAACTGAGCAACAGGGTTTTTTCATGCATTTGATAACCACTTGTGCTGTCATAACATTGTCTCCTGCAGTATCTGAATCTTGAGTTGTTAATTTTGAATTGAATGGATGATGTTACAATATTTTTGTTTGTCTTATGTTTTCTTAATTCTTTCATTCCAGTGTTTTCATAGAGCAACTGACTATGTTGTCAACTGGCTCTCTGTAATTAGCACAAGCTGCTTGCATGATTCTCTAGAGAAACTGGAACTTCTTTGAAGTGTGTCTAAAATAGCTGAAGTCCAGAAAGTCTGTAGTACATTTATGTCCTGGAAGACTAGAGAAAGGGTATTTTAATTTATAGTTATTCCATGGAAATAATTTCCATGAAATCAAAGGCATTTCTGTGCATACATTTTTAAAGACATTTCTGTGCATATAGTTTTGTTCCTAAATTTCTGTTCTCTGCTTTCGTTGTAAGTTTTTGGTTTTTTAGTTTTCCTCCATAATTCTTAGAGAGACTTCTCATGTTTTTAAGCATTAACTCTGACAGAAGGGTAGATATGTCAGCCATTATGTATGGTGAAAATATCTAGTCAGATAGAAGAGACAAATTCATGTCTATACTGAAGAAATTCATCTGTGATACTACCTCACATTGAATCCACATACAATGAATATCTCAGCTACTGTGTGTGACTAGGTCAGCACTTACAGACACAGGTCCAAGAAAAGGAGTTTAAGACATGGGTTCTGCAGCTCATAAAACTACTTATGTTTGAAGAACAATCTCTACATTAAGGTGGTATAGATACACAGATTCTGTTATTCCTATTAAAAATACCATTTTAGCCTTCGGGATCAAACTAGTTCTCTTACATACAACACAGAGAGAGTTTAGTCTTTTGCTTAGCAAAACAGAAATGTAAAAAGTGGTGAGAGAGAGAAGTGTTTGACATTCCTGCTGGAGAAAACATTTAAAAAAGCCACTTGTAACATGAATTAATTTGTTGAAGTTTTATTCATTTTTTCATTCAATGTTTTCTTTTTAATCCAAATGTCTGTATTTAACATTTAGAAACCTCATTTTCTCACAGTCTGTCTGTTCATCATCCTTAAATCTGCAGTGAGGTAATGCTGTCTCTATGGTGCCACAATTTCTGTAACAGTCTGTGATGATGTAAGCACAATTTTCAGGGTAAATAAGAAAATCAGGAGGTGTCTGAGAAAGATCTTATTAGACAAAAAATATCTGGGTAAATGGTGAATGAAATATAATATAGTGGCAGAGGTTTATTGCTAAGTCAAATATATCAAATCCTTGATGCCCTATAGTCTTAGATCCCAGCAAGAAAATCAGTTTATGGCCATGATGTAAATGCAAGGAATAACCAGCTTATGTGAGAGAAAGAGAGGCATAATGGTTGGAACAAAAGGATGAGAGATAAGAGCATGATTTCTTATCTTTCTTTAACATAAGTTTCCTTTGTGGCCTTGAACAGTTTGTGTTTGTCTTTAAAATAAAGACAATGCTTGATATTGTTAAGTGTCCTGGAGAAAGTTGTACCAGTGGCTACCAACATTGGTTGGTTTCATCCTAAGTAAAAAAAAAAAAAAAAAAAAAAAAACTTTTTTTTTTTTTTATTTTCAG
>VZRX01009733.1:4920-31334 GCA_013398075.1 Notiomystis cincta | reverse complement strand
TTTTTTTTTTTTTTATCCTTTTTTCTAGTTGAGTTAGGAATACTAGATGTTGGTGAGGACTCAATGTGATTATCTTATAAGATTTATGAACAAACCTTATGACCAGGATAAACTCTTTTTACATTATGTAACTGAAGAACTAGTCCTTAATTCTACCACAAAACACCATTTAGATGATGATGTGAGCAGACATCATATTAGAAGAAATAAATCCGAAGTACTTTGAAGCCCTCCTGTTCCCTTTCAAGTTTCATAATGAGAGTCCAGTCATGTTTGTCACTTCTTAGGAAATAAGACAGTGCTAAGACAATTTTAAATTAATTAAAGTAACTTACATTGGAACTTGTTAGAATTTCCCTGCACATGCCGTTAGTGATCTTGGGTTAGGAAAGTTATGCTGTCTGTATAGACTGCCATTAAGTGGACTTCTGGGCAGTCTGGTCTGAGAGACATCTTTCTCCCTCACAATTCAATTGCTAGCGTTTCCTGTTTCCCTCATGTCCCAGTTTCATCCAGGGCCCTTATATTATTTGATACCACCTTACATCATTGTTAGAGGTGGGGAGAAAGGGACTCTGGCTTCCAGTTCAAAAAGCAAGGCAGGAAGGGGGAAGCTGTGCTTCATTGTTCATTGTCTCAGGGTCCAGGGTGAGCGTTTTTGCATGTGAATCACCCTCTGTCTTGTATATTCTTGTGATTCATATTGTTGTCATTTCCGTTTGTTTTCTTATGTCACTGCTGTTGCCAGTAATCTGTTCCTATCTCAACCTATGATCTTCACTTTTGATGCCTCCTCTTCTCAACTCCATCCTGCTGCAGTGGGAAGGGAGAGAGGAAGGAAGACCAGGAGAACTTTGTCATTTGGCAGAGTCTTGGTGGGGGGCACCAAATTGGAAAGTATCATTCCTAAATCATGACAAATTGTTATTTGGAAACACTTAGGTACTTAGAGTTACAGGCCACTTGTGTGATTTCCTGCCTGCTGGGAAACCAGGCAAGTGGGCAAATCATATTTGCCTATCCCAAAGAATCTCATGTTTTTTCCCTTCATCCTAACGAAACAAATAAGTAAACAACATCTTTGACTTGTTTGCAGAACAGAAAAAGAAAATCCTACCTACAGTTAACAACATTGATCATGTATAGGTACATAGTTCAGATTTTGAAGATCGTCTGAATTTGTAGCTAAAAGGATTAGAGGTGTACTTATTTGAGATTTCAGTGTGTTTTAAAGAAGCCAGCTGAAACTCAACTGTCCATTCAATATCCTTAGCACTTCAGTATTTTAACTCAGCTTTTTCTGTAGAAAACATATACAAAATGAGCCCACAGAAATTATAGGTATATTGTCTGGAGATCAAGTTTATCCTAAAAGATCAGGAAAAAAATAAAGCTGGGAGGTTGGGGCAGTCAATATTGATGGACTTGTTCATATTCAGATACCAAAGGCCCATTAATACTAGAATATTCTGCTATTTTAGATACTTGGTTTTTATGATTATTATAGTAATCATAAACAGATATTAACAAACAGTCTTGTGTTATACAAAATATTTGCAAGATTGGCTTTCAAGGCTAATTTTATCAAATGCACTGCTTTAAAAATTAGCCCAATATATTGAATCTCTCTTCCTTTGTTTCAAATGATTTTGTGTTTAAATTTAAAACTCATAAAGTACAATAACTATTGAAAAGGTTGTGCTTTTTGTATAACTTAATCAGGATAAGCAGCTTGTTTGTATTGCATTACTTTTTTCCCCTATATGTAAGTTTTGGTATCTGTCAACTTTCTGGGTTCCAGGTAGTTTTTAATTTAAAAATTGCTATTCAAGAGAACATGAATAAAACTTTCTGGTGTCACACCCCTAATGTTCTCTGTGTATTTGTACAGTTTCCATTCTAGCAGATGTTGATATCTAAAAGGCTGTAGCCATTTGTCCACTGTTCCACAATGTGATACCCTGTTGTTTCACACAGTAGATATTTGTGATTCTATAACAAATTCCCTGTCTGCTGCCATACAGCATTTTAAGCCCTTTGTTCACGTTGTGTCCATCTTCATTATTCACCCATTTTTAATTGTCTGGGGTTGCTGCTTCAGCTTTTCCATTGTGCTACAACAACAGTTCTTCTATCTGTTTGCATACTTTGTTTGATGAAATTACAGGACACAGAGTTACTTCCTCCTTGCACTTGGTAGTTAGTTAAAACACGATTTTATTTCTTTCTTGCAGCCCTTTACTTGGGTCGATGGTAATACCCGGCTTTAACTGGAGTATTTCAAACACTGTAGTACTGTATAAAGAGTACCTAATAAAGAATAAAAAAAAATAATAAAAATAATATATTTTCTTGATGTACTAGTATCTTTTTAGTCAATGTCATCTCTGTATGACCCATATTGCCAGCATACTTTAAAATCATGAAGATCTCTGTATGACCCATATTGCTAGTGTACTTTAAAATCATGAAGCAGACTAATACCAAATATGACAGAGAAAGAAAGTTGACCTATTGGCAGTGGTTCTGTCTTTGCAATGTTCAATGATAAGGTAATTTCTTTTTAAGTCAGATAAAATACTCATTAGAACTATTTTTTCCTGCAGTTCCATGAAGGCAGAACCAAATATAGCACGACTGGAAGTTATGATACTTTCTAATATTGACTATGTCAATAGGTGACAAAACAGGATCATGACAGTTATGTAGTTCATGACTTCAGAAATTGTTTTATTTTTTCCCAAGTACCTTGTAAGTCCTTAAGAGTAATATCTACTTAAGGGGAAGCTAATTTATTTATGCCCTAGATCCACCGTTTTCTCGCAGGCAGATTGGAGGCCTGGCCAAGTACAACAGGGTATTTGGACAATCAGCCTTCTGTTATCCATCATAAAAGAATTTAAAGCTTCAGAAAATTGACATTGAGGTGTTAGAGCATGTCCAGGGCAACAAAGCTAATGAAGGATCTGGAATGTAAGTCCCATGGGAAGCAGCCAGTGGAGCTGGGGTTTTTCAGTCTAGTGAAAAGAAGGCTCAGGGGAGATTTTATTGCTCATTACCTGAAAGAAGGTAGTGGCCAAAGGGTTGATTTCTTCTCCCAGTCAACTAGCGATAGAATAAGCTGAAATGACCTCAAGTTGCACCAGGGGAGGTTCAGTTTGGATATTAGGAAAGAGTGGTTAAGCATTGAAACAGGTCACCATCCCTGGAAGTATTCCAAAAATGTATAGATATGACACTTCTTGATACTGTTTAGTGGTCATGGAGATACTTGGTTGAAGGTTGGACTTGATCCTGGAAGTCTTTTTCAATCTTAATATTTTATGAAAGATTTTATGAAAATGCAACTCCCCTGTCATTGCACAAGCTAGGTAAAGAGTCACCTTGTGACACAAGGATTAGCTTGGAACTATAATGTAGGGTGTGGGTGTAAAAATGTGGGAGCCAGGTGGTGATCAGTGTGAGCACACACTGAAACACAGAAAGGTCTGGCTAAACATCAGGAAACAATTTCTCACTGTGAAGGTGCCTGAGAAACTAGCACAGGTTGCCCAGAGAGGATGAGGGGATTGGAGATTCCTGGAAGAATTTGAAAGCTATTTTGACTTGGTCCTGTGCAGCCAGCTCTGGGAGAGGTGGGGGTGCAGACCAGGCCCCTGTAGGTCCCTTCTAACCTCAGCCATTCTGTGGTTTGTGATTAGAAGCTTTTTTCCTGTCAGCCTTGAAGGTCCTTAAGGTATGGCAGCAGCAGGAGGAGGGAGTCCTGCAGTTCATCCAGCCTTGTATCCGGGCCAGCTCCGAGAGCTCCCTCCGGTGTTGACGCCTTGTCCTTAGGAGCAAGGCTGAATGGGTTACAGAGGTTATGTGAGAATCAGGCTGCCACACAGAGCTGTGTCAGATTTCTTAAACGCTGGCGTTGTTAATTTTTAACCTAGGCAAATCACTCAGTGATACATTGGTATTTGTGGATTTCATGTGTAGTCTACGTGAAGTTTTTTGTGAGTTAAATGGAATTTAAGAATTCCGTAGTTTATAAAGCCTGACTTATATTTTGTTCCCAGTATAGTTCCTTCTGTTAAAATGTCATTATTGCTTACTTTGCTGTTTATTTTTAACACTCTTAAGCAGCATCCCAACACTACTGCATAATTAAACTTTATTATTCTGTTGTTAAGGAACTGATTTTTGGAATTACATGAATGCAATTATTTTTTCTAGTCAAATTCTTCAGCATTTTAATGATTCTGATTGCCATCTCTTTATACAGGTTATTTTCTTAAGATGTTGACTATCTGTGTAGAATTCTACCAAATTAAGGTGACCTCACAAAGCATAGAAAAGGAATGGACAGGAGTTACTTTATACTATGCAAGACAATATAGCTGTGATGTGATTTTCATTATAATATCTTGTACAGAAAAATAAACATTTGCTTGAGAATCAAAGTACTTTGCTGGGTGGCAGCTTCTATCCAATAGATAATTTCTTCTAGTTAAAAATAATGTAATGGTAGAAAGACCCAAAAGAAGCTCGTGCTGTTGAATGTCAGTTTATATCACAGTAGATAATCTGTTAAACCTGATACAGCTACAGTATATCAGTTTATGATGCACTTGATTTTTTTGCAGTAGCTATGTTTTAAGAAGTTAGTTTGGATTATTAATTCTTATAACTTAGTACTTTCTAAGCATATTATTAAGGAATAAGTAGACAGTAAAAGAACTGCTGCTCTCTTATCTCCACTTTAGAACAAAGCTTAAACAAAACAGTCTCTAGAACTTGTTTCAGAGCTTTCAGCTAGAAGCAATGAAAAGCACGTGCCAACAATGACACATACTTAATTGTTAAAAATTTTTTAAACTTCATACACTGTGTTAGATTTCATTCATGGGGATTCTTCCATCATTCTCTAATTGCACAAACATTTGTGCCAAGATAAAAAAATAAGCAACAGAGGTTGGGAATGGGTAGACATGGTGAAAAATCTGCTTCTGGTGCTAGTGCTGGTCTTTGTCAGCATAGGTGAATTACGACTCTCTTACCCAAATCCCAAAGAATTTTAAGCATTGGGCAAT
Source organism: Notiomystis cincta (assembly GCA_013398075.1). NCBI lineage: Eukaryota > Metazoa > Chordata > Aves > Passeriformes > Notiomystidae > Notiomystis > Notiomystis cincta. The sequence continues at coordinate 26,259 of VZRX01009733.1, read as the reverse complement.
CCTACATAGAAAGTAGATCTTTTGTTAAGATAGATCTGTATCCTTCTGTTAGCCAAACTAAGAAGTGATTGTTAGGAGCCTTTTCAAAGCCTGTTGTTTGCTTCAGTTACCATGTGACCTTAAAGAGCTAACCTTCAAGTCAGGACGTTCATAAGGTTCATGCCCTGCAAACTGAGTGCTTAAGCAGCTCAGGTGCCAGAAGGGTCACAACTTTTTCTGAGGACCTGAGGCAACTGTTTTGAGTCCTGTTTTGGTGAATGGAAATGCAGAGCCTGTATCCAGAGGGAATATCAACCAGTCAAAGGAATTAACAGCAGAAAATCTGAAAGTTTGTAGGCCTAACCGGTTGTCATTCCAGCAGAGTAGTCAGGCAATTTTCCCATGGAAAGCTCGAAGTAGAGACCTGTTAGAAGGCAAGGAGATGTTTAGATAGATACTATATCTAGCTGGAATCACCAAGGTTTTTATTTTATGCTTTGTAAATTACTGCTTTCTGTTCTTTTTGATTTTGCGTATTAATTCAAGTGCTTGCATATAGGTTCACCTGTGTTTAGGAAAAAATAGCTTTACATTAAAAGCTTCTATGTCATGCAGATTTCAGGGTGATGATCAAGTTATCTTTTCTTTCCTCTTTCTTTCATATACTCTGAAGAGAAAAAGGAAAAAAATTAAAAAGCAGCTAAGCAAGCACTGCAATATTTTACTGATCTGGTACTTTGGTCCATACTTTGATACTTTAATGTTATTTTGTTAGTTCTACTGTTGAATGAATCATACAAACTCCCTATAGTCTTAGAAAACATTGATGGTAAAATTAAAATTCACAGGACTATTTTCAGGCCTTGTTTAAATTACGATTTAGTTGAGGAAGCAGAAGCCAAGCCAGAAAACTGAAAATATACTTTTGGATGAATTTTGATTCAAAAACAGATAGAAGTGTGACTTTTATAATCTAAGAACAAACTCCAGTTGCTTGTTTAGGGATGCTGTAGCTTCTGGCCCAGTGTCTTACAGAAGACGCTCTTGAAGTCTCTTAAAGCCTTACACCAGTGTATTGAAAGGGCTTCTCTTTGTTCATCTGGCCAAATGCAGTCATGGTACACATTGGATTAGTGGTCCTAGAGGTGCATTCAATAAATCTGTGCCATCACTAAACCTGTATGATCAATGCCTGGCTTCCTCATTTTTTCACTGCTGATTTAAATTTCTCTGGCTGTCAGTTTCATGCCTTCAGCCTTTGGATTTTGTTACATTCTTGCTAAAGGGCAGAGCTATCCTGGATGTCATTCACAGTATTCTGTACTTAATCTCTGTAATTAATCTTCATCTGATAGAATTAAGACAAAGAATTCTTTGTATCTTGCTGTTTGGTACGTTCTGAGATCTTCATTTGTATTTGTGATTGCTAGTCTATCCAGTTTGACTCTGTATAGTGATCGTATGTTTGAAGTTCCATTTAAATCCCTGTAATTGATGCATGTTACTTTAGAATTCAGGTGGGGAGGTGTGTGTGTGCATGCAGGTGCATGTCATAATGTCCCCAGTTCTACTTTTATCTGCAAAATTAAGCAAAACTAAAGCTTCCTTTTGTTATTTCAGTCTGTCATATCTTTCCCCCCGTTTTCCCTTCTCAGCATGGAAGACCTCTGCTTTATCCTCTCCTCTCAGAAACACCATGGAAAATCTGGTCATGTGATCTTATAAAAAATGCTAATTACTGTGTTCAGATTTTCTTTTCCGTCACCACTGTAAAAGGTCATTTATTTGAGAGCCTACACCTGCATTCTGGACCTGGTGGTGTTGTGTGAAATACTGTATGCTGAAGATGGCACATTGTTTTCTGACTCTGATGGAATGTACTTTTTTATTTCTACAGAGTACCAAGCTGCCATTCTGCATTTAAAGAGGGAGCACAAAGAAGAAATTGAAACATTGAAGGTATACTTTTGTAATGATTTACTTTTCTACCGCTGACAAGTGCATTTTACAGATTTAAGTAGTGCAAACATATACTTTCTATCAAATGTTAAGAATTTGGTTTTTTCTAGAGGTTGTTTTCAGTTGACTGCCAACTCAGCTGAAATTAATCTGGTTAAAATCTATACCTGCATAGATATATAATGTCATAAATAATGTCATAAAGCAGTTTTATTTGTTTCTTCTATGTTGTTTTCCTTATTGTTGTTCTCTTAAATTCTTCCTGCTAACTCAGCAGTGCAGTATTTTTGCATTGGCACTGGTATTTAACGACTTACTCTTTCTCACTGAAACGTACTTCTGTAGAAGCAATTTTATTTTATTTAACAGGAAAATAAGCATGTGTGAGACTTTCTGAAGTTTAGTATTGAGCACTCTGTATTGATGTCTCCTATTCTAAAGTGCAAACCTGACCAACTAGTTATCAAAATCAGAAATAACACAGTTTAGTGTTAGAACTCACTTTCTCTTGACTGTGGTAAGTAAAATGAAATATTACAAGAAAGTGTTTTTATCATAAAAGCAGGAACTTAAATGGCAGTATAACTGAAATTGGTGATCACCCCTGGTTAAAATGAACAACATCTTCCTTTTCTCACCAGTTACGGTATATTCTTAAGCATAGCTGCACTGTGTTCTATTCCAGGTTCATATGCTAAATCATTAGTATACAGGTCACCAGTTACAAAACACTCAGTATTTCCTTCGTCATCATTAAGGTAAATAGAATGGAAAATAAAGAGATTTACTAACACAGGAATTCTGATAATCCAGTACAGTGATACATTAATTGTGTTATTAGGCAGATCACATTGTATAATATGAAGTATAGAAATTTATGTTAGAAAATTTCAATGGGAACAAATAATGGGAGAAGTGAAATTGTATCATGATTTAATGTAATAACTTGTTGCATTTTATTCTTTAAGGGTATAACAGAAAAATACGATGGTAGATATCCCAATTATTGGAAATTCTTGAGTTAAATCTGATTTTGTACTGTGCACTAAAGGATCCTACAGACAGGAATTTCTCTGAATCAGCTCTTTTGGAAACTGATCCAAATCCTGTATTTGGTGTTTATGAAGAAGGTTTGATTATCATACTTTCTCTGCAAAAGGTTAGGAGTTAGAGCCTTAGTCCTTATTATTTCTAAAAGGCCTAGAAAAATGTTAAGTTCTGGAAAGTATATGTAGGGAAAAGTTCTCAAAATATGGTTGAAGTGTTCTCTGAAGGTAAAAATAAGCAACATTATCTAGAATCTGTCCCTTGAAACCTGTATGTAGTGGCTTTTAAGTGAGTGATATGTTTATTCTTAAAATAAGAATAAATAAGCCCTAAACTTTTTTACTGTTTCTTTTTGTAGAGTTTTTTTTCTTGAGTATGTGAACAGGAATTCCAGATCATTTTTTATTCTTCACTGTTTGTTTTCACTGTGTTAATTTCCTGTAAACTTCATACAGAATACCCAGAGTGCAGGGCTTTACCCATACCACTAGATTGTAGGCATTAGTGAAGAATCTGTGAGACAGTGAAGTTGCAGTGAATGTAGCAGTCTTGAAGGATGTACAACAGTCACTGAGTAGGGAGGGCGAATGACTGTACTGTATTTTATTTTATTTTGCCATCTTTGTTACCACCAAAAATTGAAGCTTTGTTCCTTTTTTTAACACCACTTGAAATCAGTTTTTGTCATGCAGTGTGTGTACTAATTAAGATTACAACGTGTATTATGCCAAGTCAATTACTGACGAATCTATACCATCTCTTGCCTGCATAACAATCTGCATAACATATAACTCTTGAAGGGTTAATTATTGTATATAATTCAACTGAATCATCCACATGAAGGTAGTGTCTAAAAAAGGTAATGCATTTGCTTCACTCAAAGGATTTATTAAATTTTTCACTTAATATTTACAAAATAATATGTTCTTAAAACACGGAACAATTTCGGTTCTGTACTGTTAAGTGTTTTGCTTTCCCTTCTCTTGCCAGTAGATGTCAGCTGAGTCTTTCAGTAGAAGTTCCAAAAAATGGGTGCAGGTTACGCAGTTCCTTCTAATCCGAGAGAGTGTGTAACATCCTGCCCCCTGTTCATGTATGTGGCAGATTTAGTTTTAGGTCAGAAATTATCTTGCACATTATGGAGCTAGAATTGAAGTTTCTCAGTAGATAAATCATAGCTGTCAACACCTTCATAGTGTTTGTCCAGCAGAACCAAATCTTCAGTATCTAATAACCAACTAAACAGATGACAACAACATTAAATCAAAGTAATGTAAATGGACTCCTGACTATTGAAAGAAAGGAATTTACTTGAAGGCAGTATTCTGACTGCAGTGTTTAATATTTAACCCAACACGTAGCTGCACAAGTGTGCAGCATACTTTTTTTTTTCTGTAAGTTAAATTGATAAAATGAGTAAAAAATTAAGTTTTTCCCTGATGTCTCCTTGTTCCCTTTAGAACAAAGGTACCAAATATCCCTTCATCTTCATTTACATGGAAGTTTAATACTGCTTTTTGAAGATGGAATAAAAGTGCTTAGCTGTCCTATAACCCTGTACCCTCTGCATTGGTGTTTTTCTCTGATACAGGTTGTTAGGCTTCCACCAGCTCACTACATCTTTTACATATTTCCAAAATGGGAATAATAATATCTTTAGGTTTTTATATTACATAATAGTATTACATAATGTATGTCATATAATAAGAAATGTGTAATAAGAGATGTTAATAAGTATTTGATAAATGATTTTGAACTATAGCTTATAAATTATTCAATAAATATTATATAATAAAATCCTGGTTTTACATCTCTTAAAGTATCTCATGGCAAATTTTAGAAAGAAATACCTATATAGTTGCATCTAACACAGTTATAAACATATAACTGAAACTTAAGAACTAGTGAATGGTAATGCAGTTTGTGTAAAGCTGCCTGTGACATTACGAAAGAGCAAGCTGGCCTCATTTAGAGAAGAATGTATCATGAGGTGTTCATAGTGACCTTTGTGGCCTCCTTGGTAATGTTTGCATTTTTGCTTTTTTGTGAAGGTTCCAAGAGCTGAAATGTAGAAGTGGGTAGAAAGTAATTTCCTTTTCACAGAACTTCCTTAACTTTGAAAACAATTTCATATCATAAATTGAGCTTAAAGACCAGTGCCTCAAAGTGCCCTAGAAAACATTGAAAAATTTGGAAGGAAAAGGAATGTGAAAGGAAAAGTCATAGCACCAGTCAAAATTATCTGATAATCTAAAGAAAATTTATTTTTATTTTGTACTGAGACCACAAAGGCATAAAAACATTTAAGGTTTTATTAAGTAATAAAGCACTAGCTCTGTGATGACCATTTCCTTCTTTTACAAATTGTTTTTTTCATGTCTCGTGCTTCCTAGGTCCTTCCTTGTCTCTTTGTCTTTTCACCTTTCCATTTGTTTTCCTTCATGGTTAGTATGCTTCCATTGCTCATTAATTTTAACAGGAGTATAACAAAAGGTGCTGCTTCTCCCTGCTAGGTTTTGAAATTTTTAGTTCAACTATGGGAGGCAATGGTGAATAGTGTTGAAAGCTCCTATGTGCCAGAATGCTTATCAAAATACCTCTTTATAGAAGTGGGTGGTTTCCGTTTTATTTTGGCAATTTAAAAGGTCTTTTACTTTTATGTAAAAGTAAAATTTAATTTCAACTTCAGAGCATACATCAGAAATTGGATGTTTCAACACCAATTTTACAGTATTTTAATTTGTCTAAATCTCCTTCTTTAGAGGTAGACTATTACAACAAACTGGAATACTTTTGAGCAGATTAAATTGAAAAAAAATCTGACCTGGATGCTCTTGGGGATTTTTAGTATTCCTTTCTGGAGAAAACCAAAGTTTTCTTCCCCTCAGTTCTGTGTGTGCATATGTGAATTCTTGCATGGGATAGAAGTCACTATGTTTTGAAATCTGCTATTAAAATATGGGAGCCAGTGATGAATAGTGTTGAAAGCTTTGATATGCCACAGTACTTATAAAGCCCAAAACTTTTGGATATATGTGGATGTATGCTGACTTTTGGTAATAAGATTTTGCTTCAGGATGCTGAGATTGTTGTTTTTAACTTTTACAAGATGAACCGCATCCATAATGTAGCTGGCTGCTCTGAGTGTTCTCTGTTGTATTTTCGTATTCCAGCATGCACATATAGAAGAAAATCTGTGTTATGTATGCTGCTCTCCCTGGTGGAGTTGCAGCTCAAAGGAGCAGCCAAGGTCAGCAAGGGTTTATTAGTCAGTCTTTCCTAATGAGCTGTTCAGGCTTTTCAGCATTTCCATGTGGTGAACTGATGAAGGTCTCCCAGCTTGTGGTTAATTATTGATACTAATCTTGCCTAACTTGAAATGTTTCAGTCTTTCAGCTGCTAAATGTATGGTTACACCACTGAGTGTGTCCTGTGTGCCTTTATGAATCTTCTTCTCGGTTACTCTGTCCTCTTGAAGGAATTCTCCTTGTTCGTTGCAGAGCTCCTCTATGATGCAAAAGAAGAAAAAATGTAAAGACTGAAAGAGCATAAAATTTATGAGGAAAAAGAGACTTTACTCCTATGAAATTGTATTAAAATACCAATTTCAGAACTCCTAAGGCTCCCAGACAATGGCAGCAGCATTATCTTTAAAGTTTGCATTTCCTAAAATAGTAAAATCCCAGCAGGAACAAAAATCTTCCTGTACTGAAAAATTTGCATAGCCAGTGCTAGAGAAGGTAAAATAGCAGACTAGGGAACAAAGAATGGGAGCAATGAAACAGTAACTTTCTACAGCAAGCAGCACTTAAATCTCTTTGGAATCACTTGACAATTGCATCTTCATTCAGAAAGGAAGTTTGGAATGATTCTTCATGTTGTATGAAGATATTCTCCAGTTCAGTGCTTAATTATGTTTTAAAAACTTTCACATTACAACTTCTATATTCATTTCATACTCTATAATCAAATTTTTGATGACATTTTAAGCATCCCTGCTGTGCTCCGATACTTATTAAGCAAAATTCTTCCCCTTCTCCTCCATTGCCTTCCTATATTTCGTTTTTTTGATGCAATGCATGTTTTTCATCCTTATTTTCCTTTAACAATATGTTTACATCGTTAGTATTTTCTTATCAGATAGCTGGAATATCCCGGAAGATTCTTCTTCCATTGTGTTGTCTTTTTTTTCAATATGGCCACTTGCCATATTGCCATTCTGTTACTTTCAATGCAATTTCGGTGTGAGACTTGGATTGTTTAAATTTCATGTCAGCTGCAGAATGCTGTTAATTCCACATGTTGATCCAAGGATTCTCCTGTTTATTTAAGAAGTTAGCACAGACCATATTCCCTATATTGAAAACAGTGAGAATCTCTTTAGCTCTGTTTCAGTACATGGACATGGTAGTACGTAGTTAAAATGTGCATAGAGCAGGACAATTTATTGCATTAAAACTGCAGCAAGACGGAGTTCCTGCTCAAATTTAGACACATTAGAAAACATTCTGCTTAATTAGGGCCAAAATGAAACTTAAAATTCATTATAACCTGCTGCATTTTTCATGGTTTATTAAAGTTAATTTATCCCATCACCTTGCCCTCATCACTGCATAACATTTACATATGTTATGCATTCAGGAGAGTAAAGTACAGCACACACTTTGAACAAGATGACATTTTACTTTCACAGATATTGAAGGCCTCTGTAACATAGGAAACAATTGTATGCAAGATAAATTAATTGAAGTGTCATCATGGAATTTCAAAAACCATTAAAAATTAAGTAGTATCAAAGTTACCGTTTTGATTTTGAAAACATGTACCCCATGCTTTCTTGCCAAAATTGTCTGTGCTTTGAAATTTACTACACCAGATATTTGTTTAAATCTAGTAGTTATAAGGCATTTTTTTCTGAATTAAATACGTAATTTTCCGTTCTTAAAAATTCTGGTTCTAATATTCCTGGTTTTAGAACAGAGACAAATCTGTCAAGGATGAACATTTCGCTGATAAGGGTAAAATCTGTCTGAAATTGGAAGTTAAAATTTTTAAAATAAAACTATTTTTTCTCATGTTCAGTAAAGACCAGATTTTAGCAGCTTTTGACTTTGCAAATCTGGTGATCATTGATTACATCTTCTGGTGTTGAACAGACTTTCAATTGCCATTTCCACAAAGCCACCAAAGTTGTTATAACACTGGGTCAAAACTAAGTTCCAGTCATTAATGGTTGACACAAGTTACTCTTGTTGCTTTCAAAATGAAAGTCTGTCTCCTAACCCCCATATTGATGGTCAGGCACTGTGAAAGAAAACCCACTGGAAAGCAAAGCAATGATCAAGAGCTGGATATATGTTTGGAGATGTGAAAGATACAATTTCAGGTAAAAAATAATGAGTAGAGATGCTAGGACTGGCAGTCCTTGTAGCATGCAGTCTTCAGACTCTACACTGGCAAGTGAAGGGCAAAAGAGATAGCCTGGAAATTAGGACAGAAAACGGCAGGAGGTAGGTTGTGGTGAAGGCTTGGGTCAGGGCACCACAGTGCAAGTTTTACTTGTATGTGTGCAATTTTCTCCAGAATATATATGCTGGAATGAATACAGTCCTTTCACTATTTGATTTTATTTTTGTTGGTCAGTGAGTGATACCCTCCCTTGCTTTATTAGTCAAGATTTGATCTGAATTTAAGTAGTTTCATTGCTACTACTACTACATTTCATTTTTTTCTACTGTCATAAATTTTAATTCGTCAGGATGTTTTAAGTATAAACTCGATTTTATGTGTTAGGATAGACACGTAATCTTACTGTTCACAGACCTGAGGTATAACATTTATTGGAGTGCTTATGTTTGCATATATGTTCAATCACAGTTCATTTTTAACTCACTTTGCAAGTCTCCATTGGATCCCAGAATCTCAAGACAGTTTTTTGTAAAAGAAGGTGTATCTTTGGTGACTACTTAAGGAAAAGTGACTAAAATGACTTGTGACTCCTCTGGCAGGAATTTTGCAGTTTGAGCAAGTCTAGAATCTGGTTTTCCAGGTCAGCATTATCATGCCTTTACTGTACTGGTGTTGTATCTCTTTCTCAGGGTCCATGCTTTGTTCTTACATTCTTTTCGACTTCACCACACATAATGCAGAAGTCTTAAAAGCCTGCTGCTTTTTCATTATTCAGTTTTTAACTTTTGTCTGAGTGCCTCCCATTGTGTTCACTGAATGAGGTGCTAGTGCTGTCGAAGAGAAAGTTTCTGCGTAGCTGCACTACATGGAAGCACTGATGGAAAGGGAGAAAATTAAGATTGTGCTGATTGCTCCTGAGTAATTGATCAAGGCTGTTTTTTCTGAGACATTTTTGTGTGCAATATTTTCTTCAAATTATATAATGGGAATGTCTAGAGTAATGTGGTGATGCATAATTAGCATGTAGTAGATGTTAGTTTAAAGTAGGTGTGTCCTTTACACAAATACACAGTAATTTCCTTAATTGATCTTATACTTCTGTTTGTCGATGTAGAATCTCTTTTTGTTGCTTTGATTGCACATGAGAACACTTTATTTTGGTGGAGAGGCTAATGATCTCTAAAAATTTTCAGAACTTTTAGACAAAAACTGTGTTCATTATGAAGAATGAAAATTGTCAGTTTCTTAAAAGGGTAGAGTTACTTTTTCTTCATTCTCATGGCACTCACTGTTTGGCTGAATAATTCCTGTTGAGAAGTATTCATTTCTGCTCATTATCCTTCTATAGATATGTAACTTTATCTTTGGTTACTGTTTTCCATGTGCTTTTCTAATAATGCTTTTTGCTTTAACTTTTACTTAATCCAAGTAACCCGTTGCAATTTAGCAACACGCATCATTGCTTTCCTATATATACAAAGCTTTGTTATAGTGGCTGATCTTGTAGCCTTGTTGCCAAAGAAATTAGTTCTTTATATGGTGAAGCAATGTTGACAGTAAACTCTCCTTTCCATCCCCTCCCTGAAAGAAAACGAAGAAAAGAGAAGAAAAACAAGGTTGCGTTACAATTCTGGCAACATCAGCCACACTAATAAAATCAAATTCAATGTTGGTTTACGACTTTGAATTTATGTGACTGCACAGGATCAAAGGATTTGTATCCCACTGGACTGCAAGGTCTATAGTTCATGGCAGAAAACCTCATCAAAAAGAACATTTTAGTAGTAGGGCTTTTCATTTTAATCAGCCACAGTAATAAAAAAGCTGTTAGGTGTCCAAAAACATTCTCCCAAGATCAGAGACAACTTGCTCTCTCCTACAATCAGTTTTCTTATTGAATCCATACTGCCTCTGTAGTTTTTGTCAGTGAAACTTCATCTTCAACTTGTTTCAGCCATTTTTTTGCATTGATTTCACATTTTACATGCCAAATATAAAATATACCATATAATGATTCATGTTATTTCCCTGGCAGTTGAGAAATTCTGTAACTTATCTCAAGTAAATTATCATCAAAACAAATTATTCATATAGAATTTTAATTATCAGTCTATATTTCTACGTATTGTATTTTAAAGTATTTTATTGGCAATATTCAGGGCTTTTTTTCCTGCTTGCATATAATCTTCTGAACACCAACACGGGGAATAGTTTATTAGTATTTTTGTATCTATACACACATAGTAACTGAGGCTGTCCTAAGACTAAGGTAGCATCTACAAGTGAGAAGCAGAGTAAGATAGTAACTACAAAGTTTGTGATGGGGAAGTAATGTTTGCATTTTGCATGTTAACATGTGTCCTAGTTCAACAAAAGTTTGAAATTAATTTTTAGCTTATGGTATGGTTTCATTCTAGCTTTCCCTCAGAGAAATTGCACACAATATATCATTTACATTTATTGGTGCATTGCATGCTGTGTTGCCTCATTCCACTCTGCAGAATTTGAATGTTTAGCAGAGTTTAGCTAAAATCTAGAGATTTTGCCAATTAAATTGTCCACAAAATTACATTCTCCTGGAAGTTTATATGTTGGATACCTATTTTTTACATATTATGTAGGATTTCTTTTTCCTAGCATAAACTATCTGACATTTAGGAAGAATCAAAACATAGTCCCTTTGTACAAGAATTATTCCCTTTTGCATGGCATGACAGATAGCTGCTGTACACTATTTTTTGGCAAATTCTGGTAGATGTGTATTCCATTCTCTGGGAATTCACTGCTGCTGAGAAACGTGCAGGCTTAAACAGGTTTTTGTCAGTTGAACATTTTCATGAGTTTATTATTTTTAAAAACATTCATTCAAATGAAAAACTTTATTATTAGTGGGAATTTTGTGAATTACCTGCCAAACATTTAAAATCTACATAAAATGTTAAATTATCTACTGTTAATATTTATTTATTAATAACCTGAAATTTACTCCTTTAAGCACGTTTTTAACAGTTGGCTGTATTATTATTTAGTCTAGCTTTTTAGAGTTTTTTATCATTTCCCTCAAGGAATGATGTTGTTTAGCAAACCTGACTGTGATAAGAAGTTAGTGAATCTGAGACATTAATAATTTTCTGTTTGATATTAATCAGATACAAGAAGTATTTAGATTCCAGTGAGATTTCTCTGTAGGCACAGAGATTTCACAGTAGAGTATATCACTTACTGGGTGATGAAGTGGACATAATAGGATCCATAAATGTGGAGTGTACAATGGACATCATTAGAGATATTTTACCGTATATTTAGATTCAAAATGTTTGCAGGATCTTGAAAGATTACCAAGAAATTTCAAGGGCACATCAAGGGTTCTATCTGATTATTTCATTAGAAGTTACGGAGAAGTTATTTTCCTTTTTAAAGTGGTTGATCTGAGTAAAGTGACGTGTGTAGGACAGCTGTACAAAAAGAACTAGAGATGAGCTGTTGTGAGCTATGTATTGTATAACTATGAATTGTATAACAAAGTTCAAGTGAGTTAATTTGTGTAATCTAAAATGGTTGGATGATAGTTCTTAAGCATGAGAGGACTGAAGGAAGGATGTGTATATGTGCAGGAAACAATACCGAGATTAATGTGACTTGACAGAAACATTTACAGAGCAGACACAAGGCAATCAGGATGAGGACAGCAAACTTTAAAGCAACCTGGAGATGCATGGAAAAGAGCAGAGAACATTAAGAGATAATGGAAGGTCCACAAAGAGCAGCAAGTTGCTGGAGCTTAAAAAGATTATAGGAGTGTGTGCAGCCCATAATGCAAGGGGCGGTTTGTATCTTGTACAGAACAGTCTCTTAAAATACATGGTCCTGGTCAGAAAACATCTACAGTGTCCTTGTCTCATAGATCTGCTTTGCATGGCTGTTCATACTCTTCTGATAGTGATAAAAATGGAGTTGTATTTCTTACCTTATGCTTAGGTGGTTGCTGAAAGCTTATCACTAGTGAGAAAGAATCATAATGCCAGAGTCATATGCTGAGTTGTAGGGACCCATCAGGGTCATCAAGTCCAGCTCCTGGCCCTGCCTAGGACACCCAAGGATCACTCCATGTGCCTGATTCAATTCCTCTTCCCACTGTGTTCTGCTGTCAGCCTTTGGCCAGTTTATTTGTACATACTGAGTCTAGTGGATCTATAAGGACAATGAATAGGAAATAGCTGGGGGTTTTGTTTGTTTGTCTTTTGTCCTAACTACTTTTGCTACATTTCCTCTATAAAGCTATGTATTTATTACTTTTAAATTGGAAAAAGAATTGGACTCTGTATGCATTGCCTACATGAATATTTAGAGATCTGGGAATGTTTGAGAATGGTCAGTCATTACTTTTTTACTGTGAGTTGTAGAAACAATCCTTGACAATGATGATATACCATTTGTAACTGTTATGTTTGTTGAGGTATTTGTTAGAGAGGAATTTTGTTTTTTATGTAAACTGGCATGGGTTTAACTTATTTTTCCCTGTGGAGAAATCCTTTGCTAAATCTCTGATTGTTGTTAAAATTTAAAACAAATGTATGTTTTTTCAAGGACAGATTCAACAAAAAAGAGCTTCTTTTCTTTTGTCGACACAATAGAAGAATAAAAAGTGTGAACTCTTCCAAAAACTGAAGATTAAATTACTTAGAATGAACAAACCCAAGAAGTTAGAGGCTCTCTCTGAAAAATCTGGTTTTCCTCTCTTTTCTGCGCGCACTACTTTGATGGCCAATGTACTATTAAGAAAAAAAGCTGTAAAGTATATAAAAAAAGCTTTTCATTGGCAACTCAGTAATTCTTATCTTTTTTTTCTTCTTCTTTTTCTTTCTTCTTTTTTAATACTATACTTGCTGGAACATTTCCACATCTAATAATTATATCCCTGGATACTTTGTGTCTTCGTTGTTCCCACTTTTTTTTATTTTCATGGCTTGGCATAAGTAACTAATTAGATGTAACAATCACTGTATAAAAGTCAGAGAAGGGAATAAAATTGAGCTCACTTTCTCCCTAATATGTTATTTTTCCACTCTAATTAGAGTAAAAACTTGTAAAAGTGTGTGTTTCTCAGTTAAAGGAGAGGTCTGTCTCTGATATACCTAGAACAGCTTTGTTCATTAAATATGTGTCATTTTTACACAGTCACTTTTCAGAGTAGAATTACAGTGTAAACACTAGTGAAAAAGTATTAGGCATTCACAGTGGAGCATGAACTTGCTTTCAGAGAAAAAGTTCTGCATATTGCTTGTTCTGAATAATGGGGTTTTTATGTTTTACTGTTAAAATTCTCAGGATTTTTTAAAACATTTATGGTGCAAATAAGTCTTGACTAATAACAAGTTAGCAACTGATATTTTAATGTAGATTGCTGTAGAAAATTATACTTGCCTTGTATTCATACATACAAATTGTTCTACAGCTTTTCATATTAGAGCAGTTCTATGTCATGGTTAAAAAGTTTTTGTTCACATAAAACCACATTATATAAAACAGTAAAACCACAACAGATATACTTGAGTTGATTGCATTTAATTGACTATTACTGACTATATTGACTGTATTACATGAGACTGTAATCTTTCTCTCACATATCAGAGCACAGAGAAAAGCTGTCTCATTAGTACTGAGATTTGTCATTGTCAATCCACATTATCATTTCAGAGACATTTAGACAACCTGTTGGTTACATGAATGAGAGGATTTAGTCCTTTGCTTTTGTGATTAATTTATGATTTATCATCTGATACTGTAAGGGTTAATGGCAGTATTGTACACTGATTCAATATTTGGAATTTTTCTTCTTTGAGCATATGCTTCATCATTTCCTGGGTCCCATGGGAGCAAGGCTGAGTCATTGGCAATGTCAGAAAATATATTTTGCCTTTTTTCTCTTTGTTGTGTCAAGTCACTTAGCAGGTGCCAAAAGGAGGTCACTGGAGACATACACCAGAGGGATGGGTATAAAGGGAAAAAACAGGAAGACACTGGAAAGCCAATCCAAACAACTCCTGTTGTTTTCCAGGTTACAGTGTATCAGTATTTTTGGATATTTGTGTAAACCTCTTACATCATGTATTTTAGTAAGAGGGTTTTTTTTATTAGGGATGGCTTTTCTTTTACCCATTAACAGAAGTAGTTTTTTAGAAAGATGATAATACAGGTATAGGTAATTCAGGGTAATACTTCTAAGCTTAAATGTAAATGTCTGTGTTCAAGGGATCTGAGAGTCAGCTGGGATCACTTGCTTAGTGGGTTGATATTACCCAAGGGCAATGGATCATGTCGATTTCAATGGCAGATACCAGACTAATCTTGACAAATTAAAGAAACTGATTTGTAAGTACAACTGCACTATGAGGCTTGAAAAGCAAAATAGGCATGAACCTTCTTTAGTCAGAATCAGAGGTGCAAAAACTCTGAAACCTGCGTTCCAAGTAAGAGCAGATTTTGAACCAAAATACATATTATCAAGGAGAAGGATAGACAGAACTGTCTGTTTATTTAACCTCTTCAAAACGGGTATTGGGTGGAAGCAGAGAGCCCTTGGAAGAAAGGAAGAAGAGGTACATTAGCCAGGAAAGCTGCTTTTAGAATTCAGAATAGAAAAGGGCATTTAACAACACTCAAGCTAAATCACATCTTGCAAAGGAAATTTAAGCATTCACTGAAAGTATTTTTCAGCAATGGAAACAGAAAGAAACTAAGGAAACAAGGAGATCATTATCCATTAAGGGTGAGGTGGAGACAAAAGGCATTGTTGATTGAACCTAGAAAATTAAGACCAAATGAGCTGCCCTGAATTTCAATAGCAGTGATCATGAACACAAGGACAACATTTCTCTTAAACTGAAAAAACACACAGCTTTTAGTACTGAATAAAGCACAAAAATTACTTTTTTGCATATGAAAATTCTTTTTATCTTAATACATGGTATACTCAATCAGTCTGTGATGTGCTGTCCTTCGCAGATCCTTTTCCCTTAGAATTGCCATGCCAGTGATCAATCCCTTCTGTGGCTATGTATGCTGCAGCTCTCTTTCTTGAATTGTAGCATGTATTTTCAGACTGTTTCCTTCAGACTGTCTGATGAAATTACTGTGAATTCTGAATTCTAACAGTGTACTTCAGCTTAATAGCATAGTATTGTTTGCCTATTCAATATTGACAGTGAATGCAAGAAAGATTGTACCAAAGTAAGTAAACTTTTTTCAGTAGCACATTGCTGTATGGATTAGGCTTAAGATACTCAAGAGGTACTTCAAATTGGTGATTGAAACCTGATTTCAGTACATTAAGGCTATTTCTTTCAAGCTAGCAATATGAAGAGAAAATAGTAGTAAGGCTTTATTGAAATATTTGTGCCTCTAATACAGTATTTGTAACAGTACTCTGGAAAAAATATATCTCTACCTTCGTGGAAGTTTAGGCAGCTATATCAATTTTGTGTATGGGTACAGGAGAGGGAGTAATATGTCAATGGCTGACTGGCAAGAGTCACTGATACAATGAAAAGCCAGAGAACTTCAACAGGCCAAGGCTTGAGGGCTTAATTTGATATACTCTGTGAAAGAGTAGATTATTGCTGCAAGAAAATTAAATGGTCAGGGGAGTAGAAATACATTCCTTGCACTAGTTTATTTGGTATTGAATGTAGCTCTACAATCCAGTCTTCTTATATGAGTGTTGCTGGGAAGCAAGCAACCAGACTTCTATACCAGTCAGCAAAGTGCAGTTTTCAAAGGAAAAGAACCTGATATCCTTTATATCTCAAGCTTGCTGATGAACATCTCCCACATTGTTCTTTGTAGTGCCTTGCTTTCATTTTATACAGAAATTTTTACAGAAATTTCCTTTGATAGGTTTCAAAATCCTTTACCCTTCTTCAGAAAAAAATTGTGTTTATTTATGCATTGGGTGGCTTTCTAAGCTTTAGTTTCAGTTACCTTCTTTAATCTTCTGCTCCTCCAGCTTTCTTCCTACATCTTCCCTCCCTCAGATATCTTGTTTCCTGCTGAATCTTTTTCCTATTTTGTCTTACTTAAAATAGTTGTGACAAAACTATTATATTCTGATGATGTTTACTCTCCATTTGATTCATCATATGACTTTAGAGCATTTAACCTCATTTCAAGAAATATTTTCCAGGAAGCAGGCCTTTATTAAGAATATGTATGTATTATTTATGTGTATATATATTATTCCATATTAATATTCATATTCTTGACACTTGTTGAAGGTATTATCATTGGTATATAAGCTAAATAGGTTTGAAGATATTACTTAATCTTACTTTTGTGAATAAGATTTACTCTGAGATAAAAAGTAATTGAAATAAGAAATTTGTTTATTACTTACTACTAAGTAAAATAATACCTTTTTTTGTAATTAGTAATGCCTAGTAATTTTGTTTTTAATTCTTGTTAATGGGGCTTTTTTCAAGTAACGAAAAATAATTCTGAAAATGTGAAAGTTTTATGCTTTTTGTTGCTTTTCATTCTGTCACCTCAAATACAATTTTAAACTACCAATTTTATATTGGAAATTAAAGACTGGAGAGCTGTATTTGGGAAGGCTTATAATACTAACACAGTTGCTTTCATGCCTATTTAAATGTAATAAATACTTTTGTTAGATACTGTGCTTGTTTTACAGTGTGTTTTTAAGGTGGCTTCAGATTTACTGCTGGGAAAATCCCTAACGTTCAAAGTAAATTGTTCTGTGAAGGAGTTTTTGATGTCCAATAAGAGCAAAGTACTATGATAAAAAAAAACAAAACAAAACAGTTAAATTCCTTAAGGCAAACTTACTTCATTACCTCATTTATGGATCAGTGTGCCAAGCTTAAAAAGAAAGGCAATTTCTCTGAACCAATTCAATGGCAGAAAATCTTGTGATAATTGAATTGAACTAATAATAAAGCTAAGTGCCAATAGAGTAATAGTAGGAAAAGGAAAAAAGCGAAGTAAATGTATTCTGTTGTACATATTTGTTCTGAGTCTTCTATAAAACTAATAGAAACTGGGTTGTTTCCAATGCAAATCTCTGTCTGATTCTCTCTATAAGACTTTAAACTTGATTTCCCACCTTTACACTTGACAGTGTAAAGGAACATTTTGTACCCAGTGTTTTCAGATTGTTTACTTTGGATTTTATTTCAGGAAATTGATTAGCATTCAAGCAGATCATACTTATGTAAGAAATAATTTATCTTGTTTCCATATGTAGTCAATCTTCATTTACAATATAAAATCTCAATCTGTTACACTATATTTGCCATAGTGAGCTACACATGTATGACTTGGATGCATATTAATTAATGCCATAAACTAGTAGCTCTGACCTAACACTGCAGTTGGAATGGTAAGTAGGGAGTGCTGTGTTGCCACTATTGACAAGCACTGCATGGGAATTTTAAGTGTAAATTCCTGTGCCTGTAGGAATTTGGGAAAATCACAGCTCATTAGTTGTTTCTGTTGAAAGGTTGGCTTCCCTTTTGTAGAAGGATGCTGAAAGAACCATGAAAAACTCTTTTTCAGGAGTCATTGCCTTGCACAGAATCATGGTAGCATCAGCCAACTGCCTGATAGTATCAGGGCATAACAGAAAATAACTTGTTAGGACCTAATAACCTGGAATAGCTGTATTGGATTGTATTGGATTATTTAAAGGAGATAATTCTGTGCCAAATATTTTGTATCTTTCTGACATATATGGTAAGAAAAGTGAGGGGTTTTCCTTCCTTACCCAGTGAAATCCTCTTGATTCTCTTGGATCTAATGTTTATTTTCCTGAATTGTAGATTAAAATATATCTGGAAGAAATGAAATTTTAATCTAATAGTAGAGATTAACTTGAAGAATTTATGTGTATCTCTGTGAATTTTGTTGATGGTAACACTTAATAGATTGAGAAATTATTTCATGTTCTATCTTGAATGAATTTCAACCTCTGTTCTGTTTAATTTATTTTTTACTTTCTAACATGTTATCTCTCTTTATATATGTTTATATGACATATTCATGAAATTAAATGAGCAATAAACTCATGTCATTATGTAGAGTAACATTTGAAAAAGGTATCTTTTTTCTGTAATATACCATTAATTATTGCCTTCAATTAAAAACCAGTTAAGTCTGCTTAAAGAAAATATGCAACTTAGAATTTGTGATGTTCTGGATTTTTACTTACAAAATATATTTTGTTGAAACACACCCTACTTATATTAGATTAGTAATTGTCCAATTATGTAGTAGTTTGCAACAAAACCATTTAGAACTGAGAAAGGGAAGTATTTCCCACTTTGTTAATGTAAGAACATAGCTCAAATATGAAGATATTTAATAGACTACAAAATAAACACTTAAGAAAAATATTTGCACTAAGGGTTTTTTCTTTGTTGCTCTGCAGTCTCAGTTTGAACTCAGGGTATTCCATATTCGTGGAGAACATGCTGTCTCAACTGCTCAGCTTGAGGAAACCATTGCACATCTGAAGAATGAACTTGATAATAAATTAAACAGAAGAAATGAAAAAGCAAAGGATATTGGTGTTTCTACTGAAGATGATAACCCACCAAAGGCATACCGAAATGTATGTATACAGACTGACAGAGAAACTTTCATAAAGCCTAGTGAAGAAGAAAACAGAGCTGTGAAAAATAACCAAATAGTACCCAAAAAGCTTAATATTTCTTCTTTGACACATAGTATATCTGCCCAAAGTGAAAGTAAGGACAATTACAATGTACAGTCATCAGAAAGTGTCTTGTCTTGTCAACCAAAACAAATGCTGCCTCCTCCACCACCACCACCACCTCCACCCCTTCCTGACTCTTCATTGTCATCTTTAGTTCCTCCACCACCACCTTTGCCAATGGACCCCTCTTCACTGACATCGCAGTTTGGATCTGGCTCACCATTGCCACCTCCACTTTCTGAAGGCTGCAGGAATTTTCCAGCACCGCCGCCACCGCCACCGCTTCCAGGGCTGGGACCTCCTGTTCCGCCTCCACTGCCTGGATCTGGGTTACCTCCACCCCCTCCACCTCCTGGGCCTGGGTTCTTTTTTAACAGCACTTTATCTTCAAACCAAGGTCCTCGAAAACCTGCCATTGAACCCGGCCGTCCCATGAAGCCTTTGTACTGGACACGAATACAGTTGCAAGATAACAGGTAAAATATATTTACTTGGACTTAGAGTTGCATCTTGTTGGTACAAGGAGAGGTATATTATTCAAGATTTAATAACAAAAAGTTAACAGTCTATGGATGTATAACAAAATCAATATAGAGACATGGATTTTACATACTTTTGGAAAAAAACTGAATCAGTTCTAGAATTCTGAAAAAATAGGTTGTTTTAAAATATTATATTTCAATTAAAATTATATGTATTATAAATGAAAAATTTTTGCATCATAACAAAAATATGTTTTATTTGGGTTTTTTTCCCAATATATGTTTTATTTGGTTTTTTTCCCAATAATTCAAACACTGCATGAATAACCATAGGGTGCTTTCCAGATTTAGCACTAGAAGGTAAAATGGTAGTAAAGAGATTAGAAAGACTTCTTTTCCTTATAATTAAGTCTGAATTAGAATCAGAATTGAAATGTTAAAGTTTGGTCAGGGGAGAACTTCATTTCATTTTTGCTTTCCAGTCACTTCACGTGATCCTATCTCCAGAGAACTGTTGTGTCATGCTCTATGATTCCAGTTCTAGAAACTGGAAACAGTTAAACTGGAACCTACCTCTGTGTATAATTGTGTCAGAGCAGGAAGAGTAAAGCACATATATAAACCTATGCAGCTCAGCATCCTGTAGCATGAAGTGTCTGTTATGGATGAGCCTCAGTACCAGTGGAGACCTCTACAGTTTTAGAAAAAATAGATATAAAATAAAAAAAAAAATACCCATCTTACTGTGGGTTAGTGCAGGGATAAAATCCTAGATGTGCTTGAGGGAGGGATGCCATCCAGAGGGACCTTGATATGCTTGAGTAGTGGGACTGCAAACAAGGCCAAGTGCAAGGTCCTGCACCTGAGTTGGGGCAATATTAATAGGAGCTGTGGAATAGAGGAGGTAGATTAAGAAGGAATGTAAGGAAGAAATTCTTTACTGTGAGAGTGGAGAGGCACTGAAACGTTTCCCAGAGGAGCTGCACATGCCTCTTATCCTGGAAGTGTTCAAGGCCAGATTGGATGGGACTCTGCAGCCTGGTCTAGTGGAGGTTGTCCCTACCCATGGCAAGGGGTTGGAATGAGATGGTCTTCAAGGTTCTTTCAACCCAGGTCATTCTCTGGTTCTATAACACTATTCCAGTAGTGTATTCTGTTGTACCAAATCCAAAGTTACTACGAAATACACTGTTTTATTGATTAGTTTGTAAGTGGTCATTTGATGAACAGGCATAAATAAACAGGTTTTTGCCAGGTTTTTTGAAATGATCCTACAGTCTTTGTTTGTGCTACCCATTGATTTAGCTGACAGGAGAAAAGCTGTTCTCCCGTTTATACTTTCTGGGCCAAGGTGATTACCTTACTGCCACAGCTACTCAGCTGCTCTTTTGGATTTGACTGATTCTAACTTTCCTTCTTGTGTTTTTTACTATAAAATAGAGCTCATTAATAAGAATGGATCAAAAAGGATTTTGGGGGGATGCTTAACTGACAGACGATTTTATTTTCATGAAGAGTTGTTCATTAATTCAGGCCCTGCGTTAATGCAGTAATGAAAGTAATAAAATTACGTGATTATTTGGACCTTAAAGTTTAAATCATTATTATCTATGTTCCAAATTAAGTTAGCCTAGCAGCAGTTACCACGATGCTAAATTTAAACATTTTTGTAAGTTAAATTATATATTATTATATATAGCTTACAGTCATAGCACATCATAATAAGTGCTA
>VZRX01009732.1:0-21543 GCA_013398075.1 Notiomystis cincta | reverse complement strand
TCGCTGCCCCGGCCCCGCTGCTCTTTTGGCACCACTCCGAGTTTCCATTGCATCAATCCTGCACCCTCCAGCTTCCAAGACACCCCGAGGTTCCAGCTATAGCCACAGAGTCACCACCCCGGGATTGCTGCTGGCCCAGCCGCCATTGCCATGTGCTCCCCGAGCTGCCCCACAGCGCCCCCTGCAGCCGCGGGGGAACCATCGCACCTGCCCTGCCCAGCGGAGCCACAGCGCCCCTGCCGGCTGTGACTGGAACTGCACCGAGGGGGAAATGCCTGCAGGGAGAGAAGGCTCTCGGTGGGTTCTGGGTCTGTTTGTTGGTACTGCCAGAGTTGTTGTTGGTTTGCCTCATATACACACTAGTAAAGAACTGTTATTCTTATTCGCCTATCTTTGCCCGAGAGACCCTTAATTTCAAATAATAATAATTCAGAGGGAAGGGTTTTACATTTTCCATCCCAAGTGAGGCTCCTGCCTTTCTTGGCAGACACCTGTCTCTCAAACTGTGACACCTGCTCTTCCACATGTCATACCTGGAGTATGTGAAAGTTGAGTAAAGTCAACACAAGCTTTCAAACCACACACAAATTAACTGTTGATAAGTTACACAATTTTAATTTTGTATGGGCATTATAATGGCAGTAATGCTGCCAGGGTAGAAAGGGAAGACTGTCAGTGAAGCTGTAATCTGTTTTAGTTCTTCGTCATTGGATGGGTTAATATATTTTTAAATCCATTAAATTTTATGGCCAGTAAAAGGACCAGAGGGAATGGCATGAAGTTTTGTCAGGGGAGGTATCAGTTGGGTATCAGGAACAGTCAGAGGGTGGTCAGGCACTAGAACAGGCTCCTTGGGTAAGTCATCACAGCACCAAGCCTTACAGAGCTCAAGAAGTGTTTGGACAACACTCTCTGGCCCATGGTAGTGCAGAGCCACAAGCTGGTTTCAATGATCATTATGGGTGCCTTCCCACTCAGGATAATCTATGATTCAATTAAGTCCTTTGTCAGGTTGCTCCCTCTCTGTTCTTCAGAAAGGAACAAAAGCATAAAGATATGTAACTCTAAAAGCACATTGTAAAACTCCCAAATATTTTGTAAATAACTCTGGTCACATTTCTTATTACATTGCTGGGAAAGGAGATACTCCCTACTGGATAAAAGCTAGTATAACATATGGTCATGTTATGAAGCTAACCTGGGTTCATCTATCTGCTGTGATTGCAGCAGAAGATGGCAGTCTTTATTCAGTCTAGAATGCCTAGACTAAATATTTTGATTCCAAAGGAGCAGTAAACACTCTCATCTATTAAGGAAACCTATATGCAAATAGTGATATAGTAAATCTTTTTAAAGCATGTCATTTCTGCATTAACAGCTATATAATAAAGCAGACACTATATTTTGCATTATTAAAGCATCAAACAAATCAGATTATTCTGCACTAATGCTTCATTGAGCATCATCAAGCTAAGCTGTCTTGTGTTTTGTATAGTGTTTGTATTTTTTTTGTTAACAGAAAGATGTTCAGAGGGTAAGAGTTTACAGCCCAATAAAAATGAATAACTGATTCTTCTCCCTCTTTAGATGTACTGAAAACTTCTGATGGTGTGATAGGAGATACCCTTTTTAAACTGAAGGTAAATGATTTCAAACAGCTCCAGGCATTAATTCTGTATACTTCAGCTACATCTAAAAGTGGCAGACTCATTCCTAAAAGCTGGATCAACATCTCAAGGGAGTGTCCCCTGGATTCTTTTCTAATCTTCCTTTTCTTGGGGGTAATGATAAGCTCTCATCAAATATAATTTATTTTCTGTACACTTTCATTCTGTCCTCTAAATTTTTGAACAATACTAATCATAATTCTTATCCAAGTGTTTTTTTGTCACTGATGTAGACACTGCATTCATGCTAAAAGGAGCAGGAATCTTGCACTGGGTAAGGTCTTTTACCTTCTAAGATTGTAAATCTCTCATGTGTTGTCCATAGTTCTGTAATGTGATGAGTAAGAGCTTCCTGTATTTGCTTCCTTTTCATCAACACAAGCTATGGTGGATTAATTCAAGAATGAATAGATACATGATCCACAACTTGCTCAAAGTACTTCTGTCTTTTCTTGCTCCTCAAAGAAAAGATTTCTTTTTCTTTAATCAGACAGTTTCTGATTGTCATGAATAATTATGCATGTTTCTAAGTGTTGAAGTCACCAAAGCTCACTGAAGTCACAGAAGTTTTAAAGGTGCAGTCTTTCCATAGATAATCACAGAGGTAATTTCTTTTGTAAAATATAATATGCTGTCTTCTGTGATTTTTTTGGAGAGGAAAATTTAATTTCATCTCTGTTGTCACATCTCTGTCTGGTTTGGCATTTGATTTTGGGGTTTTTTTGGTTGGTTTGGTTTTGGTTTTAGTTGTTTGGTGCTTTTTGTACTTATAAGAGGAGGATTAATGTTATAACCCACCACTGCATTTATTTTCTTGAGGTAAAACTTGCCACTAAAATCTGTTGCAGATTCTCCATCCTTATGAAACAGAGGTTCACAGGAGAGGAACCAACTGGTTTTATAAAGGCAATGAGAAATCTGTCACTTCCAGATGTCACAGATGTGACATACATATCCTCCCAGGGTGCTACAAATTAACTGGATGGAAAATACTTTTCATTTCTTAAGAGTTTGACATTCCTGTATTTCTTATCTCCTCTCAGTTAAAAACTAAACCTTTCCATGCAGAGTTATAATCATAGAATCATTAAGATTGGAAAAGACCTCCAAGATAACTGAGTTTAACCTTTGACTGATACCACCTTGTCAACTACACCATAGCATTAATGACATGTCCTGTCGTTCCTTGAACCCCTCCAGGATGGTGACCAGTTGGAGACCATATCTCTAAGCATTGAAGAAATTTTACTCACCTGAGAATATCACAATACAAAATATTCCTTTGCTTGAATCATTGTCCAGACTTGCTGCGCCCTCAAGGAGAATTAAGTTTTTCTCTATCAAAGTTTTCATCACCTCCTCCCAAATTTCTAGAAATTTTCATATGTAAAAGACTAATTCTGCAAGGTTTTTTGGCAAAATGTCTTTGTGTTATTCATGACCAACAGGTTAATTAACAGAAGAAATCCTGCTGTACCATGATCAAAATACATTTTTTCAGTTCTTCTAAGCCTTACAAAAATTAGATTACAATAGCTTTTGTTTTGGTAGTTCTTCAGAATAGACTGTTATATTTTATCAGTTCATAGGCTATATAAAATTATCCTACCTTCCTCTTCTTTCTTTACATATTTTTCTTGTCTTTCTCCTTCATCTTATTTCCTTATTTTTCCAATCTTTCTGTCTGAAAAACTTTTGTGATACTTACAAAATTATTAACTTAACCATTTCTTGCTGAAAGAATGAAGCTTATGCTGACAGACCTCTAAAATTTCACAAAATTCGTGGAGGGTTTCAGCTGTGACTAAGGCTTACCTACTATGAGGTAGGCAGAAGTTGATGATGCTATAATGGCATATTCATATAATTAAAAATAGCTTGCACTACTGAAAGGTATTATCCTGCAATAGTCTTGCATTCCAGTCTGATGTCCTTTAGTATGTCTTTGCCCAAGTGACTCCAGCAAAGATAGCACAACCCTAGAAGGAAAACAGCTGCATTTCCACTGTGCCAGTCTAAAAAGCCCTGTTCTGCCTCCACTTAACCAGCTCTAGCTTGGCAGTCTCTACCCTCCAGGATGTACTGTAAACACATAATTTCAAAACTAAGTGGCTCTGCCATGAGAGAGCTATACAGGTAGAATGTATTCAGTCAAGCAAGAGAGGTGGCTGACTGATCATTCATGAATGCTGTAATTTATTCTGATGGACATGTCATTTTCTCTGTGATATTGGATGAACTACAATTGCCAAGTTCATAATCAGTGCTGTGATGGATACTGAGTAACATGAAGCAGGAACTGAAGGGCAGAAGGAAATGAATGCAGTGTCTGATAGGCTTTTCTGAGCTGAGCAGAAATAAGTTATAATGTCTAAAATGTCTAAATGTCTACGTTCCCTGAATGCAGGTGCAATTAGCAATTTTCATTGTCAATTCATTATTTCCCAACCTCTTCTGTTCTGCTGTCCCCTCATCAAACACAGGAAGTTCAAGACATGACGGAAATCATCCAATACTATGAATATAGACAACTTACTGATGTTATTGTATCTGTTTTATGAGAGGATGATGAAACAGTAACTAAATATACAATCTTCCACTTGTCATGGCTCACCATATCACCCTTTTACTCATGGGCAGTTTTTATTCTTGACATAAGGCATCATATCAGTTCATCTGCTGCTTCAAATCAAAATGTGTCAGCAGCATCCTGAGGTTTTCTCCTATTTTTGCCTATAGTTGTAGCAGAAACTATTTCCTGTTGTTTGATACAGACAGGTGCTCTCTCTTTAATTTTACAGTTCTTAAGGTCCTTGGAATTTGATGACCCTTGTGGGACCCTACCAACTTAGGATATTCTATGATTAAGTTTCTTCTAAATTATGGTTTAAATTTGAGAAGCTAACAAAATTTACTCAGACTTATTTAACATTATGAAAGTGGACCTTACTTTCCCTAATTAAATTTACTTAGCTGCTGTATTTGTTATTTTTAGGTACATTTGAAATTTGTATGGCTACAGTATCAGAGAAAAATAAGGACTTTTTTTCTCTAGTAAATAGGTAATTATTAATTCTGCTGATACTGGTTCTATGCCAACAGGAGCTAAATAATGCTACTTTACTTCCATTAATGGTTTACCAATTGTATCTGAGGGTGAAAGAACACAAGCTAGATTATCTCCCATTGCTGTATTTGACCCTGTAAGTGTTGCTCTGTTTTACAGCTGTCTCATGCCATGTGTCAGCCACTTACCTTTGTTTTCAAGGCTTAATTTATTCACTTTTTATGGTCTCTGGACTGACTGATCACATAGAGACTCAGCCATCAATTTGTTAATTTTCAGTCAAATATTTCTGCATTATCCTCTTGCCTGTCCTTATTGTTGGAAAAGAGCTTTCCTGAATTGTGTATTAAACCACAAGTGTAGCTGTCTTTGAGCTTAGCCTTTCAGTTTTCTATACCTGTGATTCATTACACACAAATCCTTTCTACCTGCTAGATGAATGCTGTACCACTGTTCACTTTTATTGCTTTCTGTGTTGTTTCTTACTTCAGATTAAACACTTTTAAAAAATAGAATGTCTTTTTATTCTCTTTATGTTTAGTCTCTGAACAAGAGATTTTCTCTTGGAAGACACTTAATACTGTCTCCATCCTCATTATTGTATATTCCTTGCACATTAAAGTGGTCAGTAAGGTTTATTCAAAACCTTCAGATAAAAGGGTGGGAGAGAATGTTCATTTCACAAATGAATCTTCTCATTAATGTATGTAGATGCCAATAGGAAATGGAGGTCAAGGTTCTGTTTATTTGAAATATTATGGGTTTGCAAAATTTTATTTTCTTCTTATATTTTCACAAGTTGTCTGTATTTTCCAAAATAAAATATCTGTAATAGTCATTTGGTAATAACAGAATGTTTATGTGATATCCAAATTATAATTTATTTAAATAGGAAATAGAGTAAAAGAAAGAAGACACGAAAGGATGAAATCATGCATCAGAAAAAAAAATAGTAACAAATACTTTAAATTGTTTCTACTGAAAATTTCATTCAGATCAGTGCAATCCTATGAAATTGTGGATTTTGATGAAAGCAGATTTTTCTGTGAGATCTGTATTTTTTAATAAATTCTGCATGGAAAGTAGCCTTTGTTATCTCACAATTAACAGGACTTAATGACAGCGTAGCTTCTGTCCTATGCTTTTTATATTTGCTGAGGTTTCATTACATCCCTTTCATACACCAGGATTATGTTTCTACCTTGTATTGTCAAGTATCAGTATGTTTCAGCATTCTTGACATTTATGAAGCTACCCTGAATGCCTGTTGATGAAAAAAGCTTTGCATTACATGTTAAAAGAATACTCAGGGGAACTATCAGAATACAGTAAATCCTACTTCAAGGCCACCCAAAATATATTATATATTTGTAGCTTTAGACATTTACATTATCCAGTGGACTATGACAATTCCTGTTTAATTTAGTGTCCTCTTTCCTTACAATATGACTTTAAGAATTTTGACCTCCTTTTTAATTTTTCATTTTTATTCTCTTCCTTTTGTCACTGAAGAAAACTTTTAAAGTACCCACACGACTGAGAACAGGCTGAAGTGTTGTGGAAAAATGCCATTTCGTGGGCTTCAGAACCTCTGAGCTTTTCTAAGTAGGTGCCTGATTAAATTGATGGATGCCATAAGATTGATTTATTGCCTTGTCCAAACTTTGGTTGATGGGTATGGAAGTTGTTAGAAAATCCTTGATGCTTCATGTTCCTTTACAGACTATATATTTTTAATGAACAACTATGTTCCATGGCATTTGACATTTATTAGCCCATCCCTTACTTAGACCTGAAAGTTTGGCACAGATTTCAGTAGAGACAGAAATAAATGGAAAGCTCTAATTCTAAGCTTTAGAGAAGTCATATGTGGCTAGAACTTTCATGTGACAGGAAAAACACCTATAAAAGGATCTTGGCATCATATAGGGTTTTGATGGATTTTATCCCAAGCATATTTTCTTCAGTGTGAGATGTGGGCATGGTTGTAATTCCCTCTAACACTGACTGGCCAGTTTCTGCAGAGGCAGTTAAACGACCTTTCTTCAGCAAGAGAAATGTCCAGGAAGGTCAACATGTGCTGCATTCCACTGAGGGAAACTGCAAAGAGTTCTTTTAGAATTAGACAGTCAAGAATGAAATTAAGCCAAGAGACAAGCCTTGTATCTGAGAACCGTTAATGGATAATGAAGAACAAAAACCAAAGGTGTTGCCCAAATGAAAGAGAGCTAGAAAAGACAGAAAGGAAAGAAGGAAAATGGAAAAGGAATGGGGAAGAGGGGAGAGACAGAGAGACAGAGAGAGAGAAGACAGAACAAGTGGGCATTACCACCAGCTGATCAGGGAAGTGCTGTTGGCACCCAGGCAGTGGGGAGTGTGCACACTGCCTGCCTGAGGACAGGGTGGGTCTTAATGAGCCTGTGCAGCTCACAGGCACGGTTCCCATGGCACTGACACCAGACACACGGTGAGTGGGCACTCAGATGGGAAGTCCAGGAGCCCTGACAGGCTCACAGCAAGGATCACTGGATCAGGGTGGCAGGGGGGGTTGGCTCAGAGAGGGGTGGCAGGATTGGTTGCAGGTAGCTCAGGCAGGGATGCTGGGGAGAAGCAGCAGGGTGGTGGTCAGGGACACAGGGAGGCAGGACAGAAGAGAGGGCCAGCAGAGCCAGTGAGGGCAGGAGGGCCAAAAGGCAGGCTGGGGCCAGGGCAAAAGAGGAAACAAGCAGGCCAATGAACAGCAGTGAACAGCAGCAAGCCCCAGTGAGCGAGCCCATGACAGAGTTAGGTTTTATACCCCTGGCCCCTCACCTGATACCTGCTGGGTGCAGCAGAGAAGGAATGTGGAAGAGTGAGTTATGGAGAGATTTCATAGCCTGTGTTCCAGTGACCTTGGGCTTGGCAGAGTTTAAAGCAGGGAATGCTGTGCGTGAGCTGCAGCCATCTCCCAGAATATACAGGAGGTTCTTTGCCAATACACTGAGCTGTCCCCAGCACAGCCCCGATGAAAGTGCCTGGAGGGCCTTTTACATCTGGATTTACTGGGATGTAAAGCCCTTGGTCCATGAGGAGTCACCAACGGAGATAGGGAGCAGATTCCTGGCTCTCTGCTGTCAGTGCTCTGACTTCCCAAGAAATCAGATATGTTGTCTCATGCTGAATTTTAGCATCCAGCAATGAGCTATGTGGAATAGGAAATTATCATCAGTAACAGACATGTTTTTAATTTTAGAGGATGGGAGAGAAAGCCAGCAGAAATAGGTTTGGGGCAACAGCAAAAATTACCAGGAACACAGTTCATTCAATTTCCTGTCATTTTCTCTTATTTTTTTCCTGTGCTTTCTCTGCAGATTTTCCATCCCACTGGATTGTGATATAGCTACAATGTGTTTCTGATTTTACATTATATCACACTGACAGTTCATAAAGTGTAAAATACTAGTGAGGCATTTTGGTAGGACATTTTAGCTTAGTTCTCACTTTGGTGGAATGAAATATGTTCTGTTAAGAAGGGAATTTATGGGGGTAATCACCTGGAGTGATTACAACTTTTCTGTCTTTCAACAGAACTCTTAATTTCATACCTTGTCCATTTTGGAATAAACCTTTAGTAAAGGCATGTTTTTCATAGTGAACTGCAACTTCTTCTGCCAAGGCACCTAAACTATTGCTCTGTGCAAGTAAGTAGGATACAGAATCAGACTATTGTCTTGAAGTGATTTTTAAAAGGTAGAATTGTGTCAGTTTGGCTCAGACATGGAATAGGTTCAGTGAATATATATATTTTCTACAATTTTTGTTCCAAGTTGTAAATTTCTCTGTGTTTTTCTGTAGGATAAGTCTCCTGATGTCTGCATTTTGTCCAAGTTTTTTAATCCCAGCTAGAAATATCCTGGCATTTCTCTGTTTTTACTTATGAAATATGCAAATACTACTATTTCATTAAAAATATTTGACATTTGATATATTTCATAACAAAAATCCAACCAGTAATTCATAGAACCCAAAACAATAGGCAACAAACCCCCATGATAAAAAGGTGGATGGCAGGTTTGCTAGGGAAAGTCTAATTCAAGGGAAGAGTTGTCCATTAATTGTAGCTCCCCAAAGGGTATATGCAAAAGTTTGGAAAGAATTATGTTTATGGAATTATAAATTTAATATTGGTAAATTTTCATCAAGATTTAAACAGTTTTGCAAGGGAAACGTGCTCTTACCATGTGCACCAGTAATAGCTTGTGTTATTTGGAGACACTGCACTAGGTGAGCCTGTTCCAGTGAGTCACTGAGTCACAGAGATCACATCCTTGGTTTTTGTCACCATGATGACACAGAAGATGATGCACCACTCGATGTCTTAGTCTAGCAGGAGGGTTATACCTCCTCATCCCTGACAGAGCTTCTCCTACTGCAACCTGCAGGCTGGAGAGCACTCAGGCGGTGGCCCCTCTGCTGTGTGGTGAAGCTTCTCCTGGCCCTGGAGGATGTCCAGTTCTGGAATGACTGGGCAGATGCTCTGTTCCTTTCTGTGTAGATGGCAGGTTGTTTCACTCTTTCGAATGACTGTACTATAAAATTTTATCTCCAGGCTTTGGTTCACTGCCCTAAGTACCATCATTAACAACACATTTTGCATTTTGGCTGTGTTGTATTTGTGGCTAGATTTGCCTCCTCTAGGGAGGCAAAACTAGAACAAATCCCACACACACACACACACAACCCCTTTGCCCCCTCCCTCCCCCTTCCCCTTTAATTCATCTTCTTTGCATTGTCTTTTGATGAGGTCTGTGTAATTGTTTTGTGCTTTGCATTGTAAATTCTTTGGGACAGGAATCCCATCCTATTGCTGCTGCTTTAGAAAGTGTATTTTTATTCTTCAAACAAATATAAACAACAATTGTGGTGGATTTACCAAGCTTCTTTCTAATTCTCCCTCCTCAGCTACACAGGGGGACAAAATACAGAAATAAACTCGTGGGTTGTGATAAGGACAGGGGCAGATCACTCACCAGTTACTATCCTTGGCCAAACAGATTCAATTTGAGGAAATTAGTTTAATTTTTTGTCAATTAACAACAGAGTAAGGTAATAAGAAATAAAAGCAAACCTAGAAACACCTTCCCCCTACCTCCCTTCTTTCCAGGCTTAATTGCCCTCAGCTCATTTACTTCTGCACCACCCTCACCCTGGTGGCATATGGACTGTGAGTTGCCACTAGTTCATAACCCATTCTCTCTCCCACTCTTCTCTCCTCACACTCTTCTCCTGCTGCAGTGTGGGGTCCCTCCCAAGGGATGCACAAATTTCTCCAATGTTTGTCCTTCCCACAAGCTGTAGGGTATGTTTGTATCACAAGAGAAAGGCTTTTCAAAACAAATCAAGAGAAGACAGACTATCAAATGCATCAGTAGTTTTGTGTTTTAATTATTCTCTTTGGAAAAAGCAAACTAAAGTTTCTACCTTTTCCAGACTTCACTTCTTTTTTTTGTTTGTTACTGGGGTTTGGTTTGGGTTTTTTTGGGGGGAGGGGGCAGGAGGTATCTGTGAAATTGTGTATAGGTGTGTAGAACCCATTCTATTTTTCTTTCTACTGCCTCTTACACCTTTTCTTTCGTCTCTGTTTAGCACAATTCTCTTCCTTGACAGAAATGTCAGAAGTGTGACTACTGCATTTGCAATTTTCCTTCAGTGTATCAGCTTCTGTGAGTAACTGCAGTCCTCTGCTCCACACAGAGGTGTAAGCTCTACCAGCAGTAGTACACTCTGACAATTGCAAATCTTTCCATTTTCCTTCTCCATTAGTAACATCGTTTTTATTTTAGAGTAAGAAAATATAAATGCATACATCTTTATTAGCATTTTGTGCTATTCTGCCCTTTATCAGCCATTCACTCAAACAAGCCACCTCCCAGTGTTCCAGGAGGTAAAAGAGAAACATTCACACAGGATGTTTAGGGCTGCAGTCATTTCTCTGGTATGAACCATTCCCAAGAGAACAAAAGGCTTTTATTGAAGTTAAGATAAGTGTGACAAGTTGCTCTTCTACACAGGGCTCTTGCTAAGGCCAGGATGGCTGCTGCAGGCTGCTGCTTCTACATTTTGTCGTATTCTACAGTCTCTTAATGGCAGAAACACAGCATCTACAACTTCTGGAACTGAAAGATAAAACTCAAAGGGTTTCCATGAAACAAATACTGTGCAAGAATGAGAATCATGAGAAAAAAAGAAGATGAGTCTGGCTACTGAAAGAAGATTCTAGAATATTGCACTAAGTGGGCAAGAAGAAGATAGACAGATAGATATTTAGAGTACAGAAACACTCTTCTTTTATTGTATTTCAAAAATTAAATATGGGTTCTTTAAGTGTTTCTTCTTCTTGTAAGTGAGACTATTTTTCAGAATATGTTTCTCACACCTTTCAGAAGGACATTTGTTGGGGCTGGTTTTCTGTCTGTAGTGAACTAGATGAGACGTAATTTCCAAACTGGAAGGAAATAGGGATTAGACATAAGTGAAAAGTAGCACATTTATTTATGGCTGCTTTAGATTTGAAGTGATATTTTTTTTCATTTGAGCGTGCTCAGCAAAATAATATACTTCCTATTAAATCTAGTTTAAAAAAGATATTTAGTATAAACTGACTTTTCTTTCAACTAGATTATACATAAAATTCTCTGATGATTATTATATATGGGACTGTTGTCTCAGCTTTGTAAGCAAAGCTCTTTTTTGGATGAAGTAGTGATGTCTCACCCTTTCAATTAGAGGTCCAAAGTCACAACATACAGATCACAGAGTAGCAGTTAATTCTTTGGAAACCACTTTACTTCTTTATTCACTTAGGACTTTATTTCTTTCCTCAGTGGGTTTCCTTCCTGAGTAATTTGTCACAAAGGCTAAAATCATGCTTTACCTTCTTTTCTTTTTCTCTGAAGAAGAACAGTGTGAGGGATTGCTCAAGAAACTTCTCGACTAAGTGCACATTTCTGTCTTTGCAACTCATTCTGCTGTAGTTTGCTTGCCACTATTTCCCTGTCTTGATTTTCCTCTGAAATATCCATATTTTAAATGCAAAGGAAACAATGTAATGTAAATACTTTAGGAACATCATTAGTTTGTGTAAGATTAAATAGAATATATTTATTTTTCCAAGGGAATAATATATTTTGCCCACCCATATCTGTCTCCAGTAAAATGCTTGCAATTAATGTATTAGGATATTTTTTAGGAAGAGAGGGAGAACCTATCGCTTATAATTTGGATTGGATCTATAACTTCACCGCACACTGATTATGACTCAATTACTTTATCCCATGGCACTGTAGGCTATTAACATGCATGCTACTATAAACATTTAAAATATAATTATCTGTCAAAAATAGAAAGGTTCACAGAGTAAAACCGAGGAAAAAGTCCCATTTAATCCTTGAGAGCAGGGTAATTCCTAAATGGTACATATGTCTTATCTCTGTGAAGCCATGCAATTCATCCTATACAAAGATGAATTTAAGATATATGAAACTCTAAAACCATGAAACCTTTTAAAGATTTGTAGGTCATCACCTTCATAGGTAACCATCATTAGAATTTCTCCTTTGGATAAAATTAATAAAAAATGCTTTCTGGGCCATGTTGTAGTGCCACTCAAATACTTTGGTGGTTGGATGGTACCATTTGGACTCCTGACATGTTCTACCTGATTAAAATCAGTTAGTGGTGTTATTTAGATAGGAAAGTTAACACTACTGTGGATCTGAATGTAACAGGAGTAGTGCTAACAGAAGAATCAGCATCATGCCTGTGTCCATGTATGAACAATGGAGAGTTAAAAAGGTGATAGAGATGAAATTGTATTTACTGTATTTCAGAAAAGTCACCTAAAAAATCTGGTCACAGGAATGTGAGAGAGGAATTTATTCACTTCTTCTCCTGAAGGATTAAGTGTATTAAGCTATTGAGCCTTTCAGGCTGTAAAGACCTAACTGCTCACCTGAACCACTCAGCAAACTAATGACCCATTCTAAGGAATTTTTCCTAATTACAACCCATAGGAATAAAATTTTTCCATGCATATTTTTTTTAAACCACTGAAAATAAAAAATGTGTTATTTCTTTTTTAATATTTCCTGTATTCTATGTGGCAAAACTCTTCCTGATCTCTTGGAAAGTGTGTTCAGTGCAAGTTGACCCAAACTAGCATTTCTCCTTTAGACCATGAGAGAAATTACGAAGAAGAGTTCGAAACAGATAGACTTTGAGTTGAAAAAAAGCTTGAAAGTTTGTTATTCAAAGAGTTTTGTTACAAACTAAAGGAGAGAAAAAAAGAAGTTTTAGTACTTGATGGGGACCAGTGTGCATTAAACTCATCTACCCTTCAGAAAACAGGAATGCTCATAATGG
The DNA here is from genome assembly GCA_013398075.1 of Notiomystis cincta. NCBI lineage: Eukaryota > Metazoa > Chordata > Aves > Passeriformes > Notiomystidae > Notiomystis > Notiomystis cincta. The sequence goes on along the minus strand of VZRX01009732.1, from coordinate 8,409 downwards.
TATGGGAAAGTCATTGTTGAGGGGACTGCTTAAAAAGCACTTTAATGATAATGAAGTGACACTTTGTATCAGGCTTCAAATGAATCATAGCAATCAACAACAACAACAACAACAACAAAAAGCAAGAAGCATTTTAGAAAGTGGATTTTTCCTCTTTTAAAAATTATTTGGGAGCCTCTATCCTTTTGACTTCCATTCATGAAATAGGAATTGGCAGCATAAAACATTCCAGTCACCATTAAAAAACTTACTGAGAAATAAGTCTCTGTATTAATGCTATGTATTTAAAACCAATATTATCTCATTTTGGTTACACAGTAATATATTCTGCTCCCTAAGATACTAATTTGAAATTATATAACATAAAAACTTTCATTTTGAACTTGGAATCCAATAACCAATAGTTTAAGAATAGAAGAAATGTAAGAAATTTTTTAGTTTTGCATTTTTTTTTTCCCATTTGAAATTAACTATCATCCTTTAAATACAAATATTTGTGACTGGTAAAATAGCTTAAATCAATAGAAAAATGTTTCTACACCAAGAATACTCAAATTTCTCATGTAATTTGTTCAGAATTGTAAAAAACTAGATCAGGCTATAGTTTTTACCTTCTCATGACTGCACAGCATTGCTAAGAAACACAAATTATATCTTAATGAAAAAGAGTTAATTCCATCAGAAGATTCTAGTCTTTACATGCTTGGATTGTTCTATAGTGATAAATCTTTTATCTCAAACAAATGTGCAGAAAAAAAATGAAATCTTTAGTTTGCAAAAATAATTGATGCTGGAAGTTGTCAGACAGGAGATGACTGACCTCTATGTCTTGACTTGCTTAGCAACATTTCTTAGCAACGACAGGCTATTAGCACATATCATCAGACTGGAGAGAATCATGGGCAAGTGGTAATTATTTTTGCATCGAGTGGGAGGTGTATGACCCTTCAAGAGTGGGTTGTTTTGTTAGCTATTTTTTTTAATTTGGGTAAAGTCATTACATGCCAGACATGCCCTCTTCATTAAATATTTCACTCACTATATTTCAAAATGTTCATTTTAATTGGTTGGGTTTTTAGCATTATTGTGATTTTTTTTTTGCTAGTTGTTCAAGTAAACACATCATGTCAACAAATTTCTCTAAGATTTTTTTATTTGTTTTCTGTGACTGTGCAACTCTCCCCTGTGGCCCTCTACAGTCATTTATTCATGTACACAGTTATGTCATTGTATCATAGAATGGTCTGGGTTGGAAGGGAACTTAGAGATCATCTTGTTCCAACCCCTTGCTATAGGCAGAGAACCTTCTGCTAGACCTGGTTGCTCAGAGCCCCATCCAACCCACCCTTGGACATGTCCAGGGATGGGGCAGCCACAACTTCTCTGGGCAACCTGTGAGGCCTCACCACCCTCACAGGGAAGAATTTCTTTCTGCTATCTTATCTAAACCTACTCTTCCACATGAAAGCCATTCCCCTTTTTCCTGTCACTAGCTTCCTGTGGAAAAAAGTATCCCCATTCAGCTTTCTTGTAGGCCCCCTTTACATGCTGGAAGGCCACAAAAAGGTGTTCTGAACCCTTTTCTTCTCCAGGCTTAACAACACCATCTCTTTCTCTCTCAGGGTGTCTTCTTAAGAAGAGGTGCTCCAGCACTCTGATCATCTCTGTGGCTTCCTCTGGACTCACTTCAACAGGTCAATGCTCCATGCTAGAGACCCCAGAGCTGGATGCAGCCCTGCAGGTGGGTGTTATAAGGTTGGAGCAGAAGGACAGAATCCCTTCCTTTGATCTGCTGCCTATGCTTCTTTTGATGTAGCCCAAGATGTGGTTGACTTTCTCCGCTGTGAGTGCACATGACATGTCATGTTGAGTGTCTCATCAACCAACACCCCCAAATCCTTCTCCTCAGGGTGGCTCCCAATCCATTCTCTGTCCGGCCTGTACTTGTGCTTGAGATTTCCCTCATCCAGATGCAGAATTTTCCACTTGGCCTTGTTGAACTTCATGAGGTTCATACAGACCCACCTCTCCAGCCTGTCCAGGTCCCTCTGGATCTATTCCTTCCCTCTAGTGTATGACTGCACCACAGCTCAGTGTCATCAGCAATCCTGAGGATGCACTCAATCCCACTGTCCTTGTCTCCAACAAAGATGTTGAACAGTGCCTGTCCCAACACCATCCTATGACAGATATCACTCACCACTGATTTCCACTGGTACGTGAAGTGGTTGACCACAACTCTTCTAGTCTGACTGTCACAGTTTGAGAGACAGGTGTCTGCCAAGAAAGGCAGGAGCCTCCCTTGGGATGGAAAATGTAAACCCTTTCCCTCTGGATTATTAGTATTGTGGAATTAAGGGGCTCTCAGGCAAAGATAGGAGAATAGGAATAACAGTTCTTTACTAATATGTATATAAGGCAAACAAACAACAACTCTGACAGTACCAACAAACAGACCCAGAGCTCACCGAGAGCCTTCTCTCCCTGCAGGCACTTCCCCCTCGGTGCAGTTCCGCTCACAGCCGGCAGGGGCGCTGTGGCTCCGCTGGGCAGGGCAGGTGCGATGGTTCCCCCGCGGCTGCAGGGGGCGCTGTGGGGCAGCTCGGGGAGCACACGGCAATGGCGGCTGTGTTGGAAGCTCCGTGGCTCTCTGGAAACTGAGGACATCTCGACAGGTGGGATGGGGGTGCGGGGCTGGTGCAATGGAAACTCAGAGTGGTGCCAAAGGAGCAGTGGGGTAGGGGCAGCGGCAGCCTGGCTCCATTCAGGGCAGGGAGAGGTGGGTTCAGGATCTCAGGGCCCCGAGCAGATGGTGAAAAGTCCCTCTCTCACTGAGGTGTTAACAGGGCACGAATTCAGTGACTGCCCTCACAGATTAAAGAGATTCTTTTTTTTTGTTAGTCAAAACAAAAATCTATATTATAAAGCCAAATAGAATCGACTCTCTAAATCCTTTCAGAACTACTGCTAATTTCCTGCTATGCAATTTCCTATTGACACTTGTGATCATATTTTGGAGGTAGAAGTGTGAGACTTTCTCATTTTCTTCTGGACCAAGGTTCATGAGTAAATTTAAGTTGGTATTTCTTAGGATATGCACCCCTATGACAAACTACTGTAGGAACTACTTAAATCATCTTTTGAAAGTGAAATGAGTTCCTTCCCCAACTACACTTCTTTATCTCAGATGTTTTAAAAGCATGATTAAAGCTTTTGTATGACATCAGAGTCCTTTTATGTTGTTGTATCTTCTCTTCAGTACAGATGCTTACCAGCATCTTACAGCTCAGTCCAAGAAATCTGTTTTATACAGTTATTTGCACATATGAAGACAAACAGTAGTGTGCAAAAGAAGAAACATCTCATAAATGTCTCTGTATTTATTAGATGAAATTTTCTTTTGCCCCATATTTATCAGAAATACCAGAAGGGGACAATATACCATAATTTAATCATTTGTGTCAAAAATATGTCCTCTAGAGCACGGGTTTCATGAGGAGCAGCTGAGGGAGCTGGGGGGTCTCAGTCTGGAGAAAAGGAGGCTCAGGGAAAGCTTATCACTCTCTACAACTCCATGACAAGAGGGTGTAGCCAGGTTGGGGGTATGGCTCTTTTTCCAGGTAACAAGCAGTGTGGCTAGAGGAAATGACATCAAATTGTGCCAGGAGATGTTTAGATTGGAAATTAGGAAATTTCCATTTTTTTCACTGGAATGGTGGTCAAGCACTGGAATAGCCTGTCCAAGGAAACAGTAGAATCCCCATCCCTGGAAATGTGCAAAAGGTGTTTGGGTAGTGTTGTGATCTGGTTTAAACCCAGAAATGCAAAGAAAATTAAACCTGTGTGTATAAAATGGAGGTTTTAGAAGTTCAAAATATACCCAGAAACGAGATTAAAACCAAATGAGATTAGATGCTGGTGCCAAAAATTTGATATATTTCATTTAATAGTAAAAAAGGCGAAGAGAGAGAGAGAGAGAGAAAGAGAGAGATAGAGAGAGAGAAAGAGAAAGAAGTGTGCATGGGAGGTGGGAGGATGGAGGAGAGAGACAGGGGTTAGGTGGAGACATATCACCCATCTGAGGGTCCCAACGATGTCTCTCTACTCCCCTCCATCTGGTCTTCTGGTGGTGAAGGTCCTCCACTGCTGCTGCTGCCACCACACCACACCACACCAAGATTTATAGAATCCAGTGGATGAATACACACTTTGGGCAGGTGGGAATGCCCACGTTCCTCCCTTGCAGTGGGCCAGTTTGACACTGTCCCTTGCAACACTATTGCATCATGCAGGGTCTGGGGACCCCTTTGTGGGGGGCCTGTGATGGGCCATGACTGTGGATAAGCTTTTCCTTGGGGTGAAGGGGTCTCTCAGCTGGGCTCCTCTGCACAGCAGAAGGTGGACAATCACTGTGTCTCTCACCAGAGGCCTTTCCAACACACACCCAAAGCCTTTTTCCCCTTGCCCTTTGGCATGAGGGTTTGTGTGAACTGAGCCTAGCAGCTGATAGCCCTAGGCCTGTGGTCTCCACCCTGAGGGTATTAGGCTCCTGCTTTGTGAATGTCCCCAGCCCCAAGCTGTTACTTTATCTTATCTTCATCATGGAGCTGTGTAAGACCTCACTAAGGAGGCCTATCCAGGGTATGGTGGTCTTCTCTGCAGCTTTTGTAATGCAGCTTTAAAAAGTCCTTCATGAAAATGTTTAAATCATGAACTATAACATTTCAGTCTCTGGCAGGTGTGGCACCTGGGATTACGGTTTTGGGGTGAATATGGTGTTGCAGGTCTAATGGTTGGACTCAAAGATCTCAGAGGGCTTTTCCAGCCTTCTCGCAGTAACAATACAAGTTTTCTTATATCAAAACTAATGGCAAATTCAATCCTCTTCAAGAACTAGGGAATTTTCAGACTTCAGAATTCTCAGTGCTCATGTCTTGGCTTATTTCACTTGATATTTTAAGATTTTAAAACTCAAAAAGAAACTGAAGCTTCTCTCAGCTATAGAAAATGAGCATTAAAATTTATCCTTTTCAGATATGATGGCTTCATACTGGTCTAATTGAAAGTTCCATATATCACTAAAACTATGTTTAACAGTGCCATTATAAATATAAAGCTTTTCTTATGTACGTGGAAAAATGCTTTGTGCATGAAAGGTCATTCAATGAAGATGCCTTTTCTCTCTACAGAGGTACTTAGAAATGCAGTGCCATAAATTATTGAGAACTTCATGAGGTCATTATCAAAGTCTGTAGTACTGAGAGAAAAATGAACAAGTACTTCAATTTTGATATTTTACTCTACTGAAGAATGTTAGGAAACCTACATATTTCTTAAGAATCTATGAACAGAAATGACTATTTTAAGTAAGTGAAAATTTTTATTTTTTCCTCCCTAATATTTTTCCTCATTCCTCTTTTGCAAATTTCTCAGAACTCCATGTTTATGACAAGGTCAAGAGTTGTTGCAATCCAGTTTAAGCCCAGAAGAGCAAAGAAAACTAAGTCTCTGTGTATAAACTGGAAAGAACTGTAGAGGTTCTAAAATATGCCAAAACAAGATTAAAACCAAACGAGGTTAGATATCGGTGTCAAAAAATTGATATGCTTTATTTAACAATAAAAAGAGGCAGAGAGAAAGAAAAAGAAAAGCAAAGTTAGAAAAAGCCAGAGTTACTTTAAAAGAAAAGCATAGGATAGGTCACCACCACACTGTGCTCCCTTCTGCTGCTGCTGGGACAGGGTGTGGGGAGCAGAGCCGTTCCTTACCTGCCCTGTCCGATCCCGGAGCAGTTTGGCTGGAATGCGGCCCTCAGGAGCGATGGTCGATGGCTGCGGCCGAACCTCGGTCCACCCACGGCCGAACCTCGGTCCACTCGCGGTGCTCTCCCCACGGGGAGCAGGAGCAGGGCAGGGGTTCCACAGCTCACGTGGGGGTTCGATCCAGGGATGCAGCTTTGGGGGACTCTCCCCAGGTGGGTGATGCCTGCTCCAGGAGGCCTCAGCGTGTCTCACAGCGGGCAGTGGTGGTGGTGGGGAAGGTAAAGGCCAGGGATTCTGCCCTTCACTTTCCCCTCCACGCTTTGGCACCAGTTTCGCCTCACTTTTCATGTGCCCCAAGGTGGGCTACTCACAGTCCATCCTGCACGTAGCCTCCAGGTGTTCAAGAGTGATTATGATAAGCAGAGATATTGAAAAAGCATTTTTTGAAGCTTTTTGGCTCTTACTGTTGTTCATTAGCTATATGCTTTACAGGAATTTTTACAGTTTTAGCTGGACAGATTTATAAGTATTTTTCATGCGTAAAAACCTGAAATGGAACATGCAAAAACTTGGATTTGTAATGGCATATATAAAGGAAAAGCAATATATGTTGAAGTGAAAGAAGAAATAGTGCATGGCTTCTGATGTTTAAAGATTAAGTATCATTTTTATTCATAATGGATTAAAATAAGTGAGATACTTGCAGAGTAAGATAAGATATGCTTGCTTAAAAATGGCACACCTGGAATAGGAGGTATTGTAAGAAGTAATGGCCAGGTTAAGTGACAAGGTGTTCCGGAACGGCCATTTTTATTATCCAATTGCTACCACTGATCCACAAAAGGAAGGTGACAAGAAACTTCTTAAAAAAAAAAAAAAGTAGGTCAAAACTTTGGCTAATTTTATTTTCTATAACTACTCAAACTTGCCTGATTTCCAGTTGGAAAAGAACAAGTAAAATGTTAATTCTTTCTCCCTCCTCTTGCCTATGACAATTTTGCCAGATCACTCTTACATTTTAAATTATTATATAAAACCTAACCTTAATACTTTATTTTGTAATCATCTTACAAAAAGCCCCCAAAAATCTAGGTTTCTGGAGTCATCTCCCTATATCTCCCTGGATTCTTGCAAGTTTTTAAAATCTTGTGCTATTGAATATTTGTGTTATTTTACACAATATGTTGGAACTTACTAAAATGGTTAAGAAATATAAAGAAAATCCTCAGAGTTGAGCTATGGTTAATATTTAACTAAATGAAGAGTGTAATGTCAGAACATCAGTAAGCTATTTATAAATGCTGACCAATCATTAAATCATCAAATTACTTCTAAATATAATCAAATTACATAATGCCAAAAGAGGCTTCTAAAATGCCATCATTTTCATTGAAAATTTTAGCTCAATAATGTTCCTGAATTTAATTTATTTAATAACCTGGGGTGTGTTGTGTATTTTAACAATTAAATGTATGAACTTCAGACCTGAGGCAAATTATAAAACTTATTTTCAACATGTCTATTCTTGTGCAATGGTTAAAGACCTCCCTTCTTAATTCCTCCCATAGAATTAATAAAATGCATGTTTTAGTCTGCAGTCTCATCAGTCAGGTTTTAGTGACCTCTGTCTAACAAAAAATTACAAGCAATTAGTTTATGTCTCTGTTGAAGGTTAAGTCATTTCCTTTTGTTAGGGAATTTTGTCCCGTAAATTCCTAAGGAATGGTAATGATGCTACTTAAGGAGAACAAAAGAAGTGGCCAAGCCCAGGAAGCATCTGGCTGCACCTCTCTGTCTGAGGGTTTCTCAGAGAGAGGCACAGATACTGTGAGAATTGAACTGGTAAAAGATGGAGCCAGGGGCAGCTGCCCTCTCTCTTTCTCTCAGTTTCAGAGGGGACGCTTGGAGCTGCCGTTTGGGGAAGGGAATTCGCTGCCCCCACCGCAGTCCAGCCCAGTCCCTTCTCCTGCCGTGGCTGAGCCTCTGCTCTGAGAGCAGCCCCTGAATTGGTGCCCTGTTAACGCCTCACTGAGAGAGGGACTTTTCACCTTCTGCCCCATCGGGGCCCTCAGATCCTGAACCCGCCTCTCCCTGCCCTGATCGGAGCCGGGCTGTCACTGCCCCGGCCCTGCTGCTCCTTTGGCACTGCTCCGAGTTTCCACTGCACCAGCCCTGTACCCTCTGCCTTTCAAGAAATCCCAGGGTTCCAGCTATGGCCGCAGAGCTTCCAATACATCTCGTCCACCACCCTAGGATGTTTTTTGCTGTTTTCCTGCTGTCCCAGCTTGCTGCTCCCGAGAGTCTTGCTGATACCCCTGGGCTTTGTGAAGCCAGCCTTTCTTCATTCCTTCCCATCTCAATCGAGCTGCCATTGCCGTGTGCTCCCCAAGCTCTCCACACAGCGCCCCCTGCAGCCGTGGGGGAACCATCGCACCTGCCCTGCCCAGCAGAGCCACAGCGCCCCTGCCGGCTGTGAGCGGAACTGCACCCAGGGGGAAAGTGCCTGATTTTAATTTATGCCTCAACATGTTATATTGCTCTGGGGGCTGTACACATGCTGGGAAGCCTGTCCCTGGGGAAGTTTTACCTGATATCTGGGGAGGGAAAGCTTCCACAATCTGACTGCAAGCGACCTTCCTCCCCCTCC
>VZRX01009729.1:90655-104761 GCA_013398075.1 Notiomystis cincta | reverse complement strand
TTTTTTTTTTTTACCTCCTTGTTTTAATTGCCACTTTGAATGTGATCAGAAATAAACAGCTCAGGTGACACTTCCATGCATGGAGCCAGAGGCCTGTGGTCACGCAGCCTCCCCTGCTCCTGCCACAGCAGAGGAGCCACAGTACTTGGCAGTGTGAGCAGGCTGCACCCTCCAGGTGCAATCCCAGCCTTTGGGAACAGCGGGATCCTTGTGTCCTGTGCTAGAATCCCCTTGGTTCCTCCCTGGGGTTAGAGCTCTGGGATTCACAACCACCAGAGCACATCCACTGCCCTGCACTCACTCATTGTCCATCTGTCTGCACAGGTTGGCCACTGCACAAACTCACATTTCTTTATTAAATGGATTAAATCGATCAACAGCTCCTTTGGTGATGGGTCTCATCACGAGAAGGCTGCTCAGAGCCCCAGCCAGAGACAGGCACAGCAGCAGCAGGTCCCAGCCACAAACAAGTGGAGTAGCACTGGGAGCAGGTTCTGGAGCTGCCACAGACCAGCAGCCAAGGGGTCAGCACAGTCCCAGGGGGAACTGCCTGAGCCTCCCTTTCCCAGGGGAAACCAGCTGAGAGCCTGAACCCACTTACCTGTAGCACTGGGATGCAATCCAGCCTGGGACAAAGTCAGGATGTGCCATCCTGGGCATGTCCTGCCCCCTCAGCCCATCCTCTGCCCTCCCCTGGGCAGCCCAGGGCTCTGGGTCCCCCTCTGCCACAGGGGACCCTGCTGCCAGTCCCACTGAAGCCAGGTGAGACACCAGGCCTGAGGCCCCCCCGCCCCTTCCATCCTCAGCAGCTCCAGGCATGGAGACCCTGGGCTTTCTCCACACATCTGTGGAGCACCTGGGGACTGGGCACCAGGGCTGCCCTGAGACTCTCAGCTCTGAGCATCCTCCCGAGGCTCTGCTTCCCCCATCCAACAGTGAAGATGAAATCATCAAGTGCCAGTAAACAGTGACTCAACCCTGTCACTCTGCCCTTCCTTGGAGGAGTCCACACAGATCTGAGCATCTGTGCAGGGCCAGGCACATCCCGCTGTAGGTTCCTCCACAGAAGAAACAGGTCATCTGGAAATAAGCCTCGGAATGAGAGTTTGGCAAGCAGCAGAATGGACAACGTCAGGAATACTCAAGGTATGAGTCCTGAGAAGAGGACCCAGCATTTGCCAAGCTCACCCCGGAGTGTGGATCTCAATCCCACAGCTGCAGCCAGGGCTGCCTGGTGCCACATCCCAGCTTCCCTGCGGGTCCCCTCCAAGGCCACCTGGTTTGCTCAGCGTCCAGCAGCGCCTGCTCCATGCACAAGTGTCACCCCAACACAGACACACAAGTTCCAAACAGAAAAGATGTGACTCCCCCCGCAGCAGCTCCTGCACTGTGCCCACGGCCCCGGGGTGCCCTCAGCCCCGGAGACCTTCCAGCAGCACCCTGGCCAGACCTGGGAGCGCCTTCAGAGCCAAAGATACGGAAATTAAAAACATTCACCACTGAAGTAATACTAATTCTGCAGCAACAGGTTTGAAGGTCACAGTAACGCACATGCTCTGACGTCAGCTGTGCTCTGCAGACGATGGCGCGATGTCCTCGGGATGTGCCGGGCTCGGGGAGCCCCGGCGGCCCCCAGCCCACCCCTGGGCCTCGCCTGCTGCAGAGCCCCTCGTAACCCCCTCCTCGATCTGGCACAATTTGCAGTTTTTCTGGGTTTGGTTTGGGTTCCCCCCAGCCCAGGGCAGGCTCCGAGGCCGCAGGCTCAGCTCTCCCCCCTGGCAGGCACAGGACAGTGCCCGTGCCTGGTGACAGGAGGGGACACTCGGCCCCTGGCACCCGGACAGCGCCTCAGCTGCTGGCAGCCTTCAGCTCTCAGGGAATCATTAAAAGAAGAAAATAATTTCCAAAGGTAGAGCTTCATATTTATAAAAGATCTACAAACCAGAGTTTCCTCTATTAGAATTCCTCGTGATTGATAAAATCCCACCCGTTTCCCTGGGGCCTGGAGGAATGGCTGCATCCAGCAGGACCAGTGCTGGCTCAGAAATCACACCCGGGGGTTCTGCAAACCAGCCAGGCTGGGCTGTGACGAGAGTGGGGTGACAGGGACTGGGGGATGCTCACCTGGGGTTCAGCCTCTGTGAACCCAACAGCCAGCCAGGGTCACTGGCTGGCCACTGATGGGCAGTGCCTGCCTGTTCCTGGCCTCCTCTGCCTATTCCTGCCTCTCTGCCTGTTCCTGCCTTCCTCTGCCTGCTCCTACCTGATCCTCTGCCTGTTCCTGGCCTCCTCTGCCTGATCCTGCCTGCTCCTCTGCCTGTTCCTGTCCTCCTCTGCCTGTTCCTGGCCTCCTCTGCCTGTTCCTACCCTCCTCTGCCTGTTCCTACCCTCCTCTGCCTGTTTCTGCCCCCCTCTGCCTGCTCCTCGCCTTTCTCTGCCTGATCCTGGCCTCCTCTGCCTGTTCCTGCCCTCCTCTGCCTGCTCCTGCCTGCTCCTCTGCCCTCCTCTGCCTGTTCCTACCCTCCTCTGCCTGATCTTGCCCTCCTCTGCCTGTTCCTGCACTGTCTTTCCTGCTCCTACCCCCTCCCACCTCCTCTCCTACCCCGCCCTCACCTGTCCACCTGTCTTATCCTTCCTGTCCTGGCTCCCTCCTGCCTGTTCCTGCCTGCCCCTGCCCACCCCTGCCCTCCCACACACCATGGCTCTGCCTCACAAACAGCTGCTGGAATTGTCTCTTCTCATCCAGATTTTTTTTTTAAATGATGCAGAACGTCCTGGATTACTGACTAAAACCCCCAGGAATTTGGTGAAAATCAGGGAAACCAAGATGTCTGTGAAATCCATGGGTTTGGAGCCTGGAAGAGAATAGCAGAGGGTGGAAAGTAGAAAAGTTTCCATTACAAATAGCCCTCAGTGCAGCCCTTTGGTCCTGGGCGTGTTTTCAGTTGGTAAATTGTAAACCAAGAATATAAATGTGTTTTGTTTTGGTAGAATATTAATATCCTTTACAGAGCTGTTACATCTCGACAGTGTCTGTGAAAGATTTATGCGAATGCTGACGGAGCGTATCAAAACTGCAAACTGTTCCAGATGTTACAAAAACCCCCCACCTTTCACTTAGAAAAAGGTTTGCTCTGATTTACAAGGACCGGCATGGGAGTGGTTTGGAGCGCGGGGAGGCGGAGGGTGGGGATGCTCCGGAGAGCCGGGCCGGCCCTATGGAAATGCATCGGGAAAGAGAGGTCTAGAAGCAGAGTTTTCCACACTGATCAAATATATCCATGTCTTGAACAAAAGGCTCCTCTAAGACAAGCTCACACTCATCGCAAGCTTCAGCACAACGCTTTAAGCAATCAACCATGCTTAGCATTCCACAGCAACGCTTTGGGAGTAGCTGGGTCACTGGGATCTCAGCGTCCCACTGCAAAAATTACAGAGACTGTAGCAATTTGGTATATTTCTGGTTAAAAACTCTATTAGTCACCACCAACTATAGTTCCTAGAAGTATCACTGACCGGTAACTGGCACCCCGGACACCTCCGGCTAGGGAAACCAAGCTAGCGAGTGGCACGGACACGGAGAGGCTCCGAGGAGAAGCGGTCGGCGTGTTTGGCGGGAGGGGATGTGTCTGCACTGCTATTCCCGGAAGACTAGTGTCGTATGTACAGGGCGACCTGGCGTGGGACAGCGAGGACAGGGCTGCGCCGCGACTACACGTTAATGACAAACTCGGGGTTAGTGTAGGAGAATCCAGCAAACTCGTTCTGGTCCAAGTTCATGATGAAGAGTTTGTCCGTGGGCGTGAGCTCCACCGGCTGCCGGGTGAACTCTTTGTCGAAGTTGGAAGTGTCGCGTTTGTCCTTCTGTTAAACGGAAAGCACAGAGTTAAAGCGGGGAAGGAGCGGGGCAGCGAGAGGTGACAGCAGCCGGGGTGGCGGCGGCAGCCGCGGGCTGGCCCCGAGGAGGAACTCCCAGCCCTGTACAAGAGAAGCAGCCCCGCACCACCAGCAAGAAGAGGAGAACAGCAGTTTAACGCGCCTGAAACACACGACACAGAGGGACAGGAGAGAGCCGGGCGCGTTGGGAAGGGAGCCTCCCTCCTCTCCGGTTCGCTGCGGGAGAGAGCGCGGAGCAGTTCTCGGCATGCAGAACCCTCACTGCAACCAGGGCTCGGCACCGCACAGGAGGAAGGAGCCTGGAGGAAGCAACATGCCTCGAAATGGCAGCAACAGCCACTACCGTGTCAAAATGTGCACAAAATAATCAGCTGTAAGAGCTGCTTCTGCTTTAAGCTTGATTTTTGAATGGTGCCATGATACGGTGTGAACCAACACTGGTTCATTGATGGAGGATGTGATTTGCTCCAGGGCTGTACAGAGAGAACACACAGCACTTCAAAACCTTTGAGAAGGAAAATTCCACATATGCAACATTTTCTCCTTGCAATTTCTTAAGAAGAACAACTTTGCAGCTACACCCAAGCCAAAAAAGGGAAAGAAAAGGACGTTAGTGTCAGGATTAGCGCTGGGAACCTGCTATCAGCACTGCAGAGCCAGTGCTGGGAACGCGTGGGCTGCTCTTCTAAGCCCTGCAGATCAGAGAGTGCCTGGCTCAGGGCTGTCCTGCTGTGGGAAGTGACAGAGCCATGGCTGGAGGGGTGACTGAGCACTGAAGGTGCAGCACAAGCACCCCAGGTCCTTCATCCACAGTGACAGGCGGTGGAAGGACATGGGCAGCCAGGACCTGGCTCTGCTCTGCCTCCCTACTGAAGCCAACAGGCACAAAAGACCTTCTCCACCCATTCTACCATGTCCCTATGCAGGAGAGAGCCCAACTCCCTGCTGGAGGTGGCCTTCCCCTGCCGTGGCACAGGTAGGACCCTATTTAGTGCCTTGCAGAAACCTGTATTTGTTTTTGTTTTTCCCAGACTTCACCTTTGAAGTGCCAGGTCCTTGCTGTGCTCTGCTGCACCAGGATTTCCAACCCTGGATTAATTGCCAGCTTGAACTGAGGAGAGTAACTGTGGAGGTCCTGCAGGTCCTGTACCCAACCCCACCTCACTCCCATGGCTGACCTCCCACTGCTGTCCCAGTGGAGGTGGCAGGAGAGATGCTGTGTCCTCTGCAGCCCCTCTTGGCCCAATGGGACACTGGGGCACCTTCATGCCTCAGGCAGGAGCATGGCCAGGACACAGAGCCAGGTCTTCCTGCCAGCCTGGATGGGCCAGGAGCACCACACTGCAGCTGGACTGAGCCCTGGGAGATGAGCCAGCAATGGATCAGCACCTCCAGGGATGCTTGGAGACTCCACTTGCCATAGCAGAAATCCTGTTAGGGTGGCTTTAGTCTTGGGGAGGAAGATCAGAAAAAGCCAAGGATGTTGGAGAAGAGACGAGGTGGGAAGAGAAACAGGTCTGGCTGGAACTGAAGGAGCTGAGACAAAAGGCAGGAGAAGAGGCAGGACGTGGCTGTGCTGTCAGGCCTTGAGCACAGGGCACCAGTGGCTCCCAGTCTGCCCCGAGTGCCAGAGTCCCTCTGGGGCTCCTCTCTCCAGCACGGACAAGGAAGAAGGATTCAGGAGCACAGAGCAGGAGCAGGGAAGGGCAGAAAGGGTGAAGGGGTCAACTTCAGGTGCAGAGTTGTACAGAGGGTGAAGCAGTCAGAATGCAAGGACGAGCCCACCTCGATGGCAGCAGGGTCCCCCCAGGGACGAGGGCTGGGTGTCCCTGGCAGAGCGGCCGTGGCTGTGCTGGGGGTCTCTGTGACCCCAGGCTCCTGGAGGGATCTCAGCTGACCACACGGTTCCTGCAGGCCACATCCATCCAAACCAACGTGGGCCAGGACAGCACTGTCCTACCAAGCCAGGAGCTTCTCCTGAGCAGGAATGCTGTGGGATGCTGCAAAGGGGAACGACACATCCACATGTGACACTGGTGCAAGGTGCTGCTGTGGTCCCCAGCCCTCAGGAGCCTTCAGCCTGGGGGGCCTGGAGTGGGAAAATCCTCCTGCTGCTGCTTTTTGGCAGCAGAAAGCTCTGGGAGGGGCTGCGATGTGCCCGGGAGGGGGCTCAGGGCAGCCCACTCCCTGCACTGCCCTCTCCAGCAGCCTCCCACTCCTCGGGGCCTCGGCTGGAAGCTGAGCACGGCAAAGTGGGGGTTGCTGGTGTCTTACCTGGAATTCTGTCTGAACTGGTGGCAATTCAGCCTCTGTCAGGATGATGAACAATCTGGGAGCAGGCAGAGAACGGTGGTGTGGATCTCAGGGACAGAGGGGAGTGCAGGGGACACTCAGGGCCAAAAGCACCTCCAGCAACGGGCAAACTGTCTCGGGGAGGTGAGAGGAGCGGGTGCTGTAGTGGTGACAGCAGGAATGGTGTCGCAGTGACAGCAGGAATGGTGTAGCAGTGACAGCAGGGTGGTGTAGCAGTGACAGCAGGGTGGTGTAGCGGTGGCACGGCACGGCACGGCACAGCCGGGGTCCCACTGCCTGTGGCACTGTGCTCCAGGTACGGCTGGCCCGGAGCACATTTCTGCCCGGCCCACAGGGATGGGGATCCCCCCTGACCGCTGCCAAGGAGCCCCTTTCCCGTGGCAGAGCTCCAGGGCCGCCTGGGCGGAGGGCGCCGGGATGGGCTCCCGCCGATGTTCGGGACCTCTCGGGACAATCTCGCGGCGTCCGGACCCGCAGAACTCGGCAGAAGTGGGTTCCCAAAGGCAGCCCGGAGGTTAACAGGAGCCCGTAATCCCTCTTTAGCCGAAACTGCCGAGCGCTTCCACCAAGCGCTGCTCGGAGAGCGGGCAGGGATGAGTCAGCGGCGCTCCGCAGGCTCCCGGGTGCGAGGCGATGCCGCAGTCGGCTCTGCTCAAGGCGCTGGAAGAGATCCCCGAGCGGCAGCGCTCTGCCAGCCTCCGCCGTGTCCTCCGCCGCCATCGTCCTTCCTCCCACGGTCCGCCCCACGAGCTCCTTCCCCGGCCGTGCTGGAGCGGGCGCGGCGCGGGCTGGGGCAGGAGGCTGCTCCCTCCCGGGTGATGCTTCCAGTACATCCCACCTCGGATTTTTGGGACAAACGCAGAGGTAGAACGAGCCAGCATCCCCCAGCAGCCGGGGCGGCTTCCAGCCCCAGCTACCGGAGGGAATCACCTCGCTGAACTGCAGGAACCCATTATTGCCAAACACATGCAGGGTTCTGGGACGTGTTTTCTCACTTTTTATTTTATAACCGGTATCAGGAAAAAAAAAATAAATTGGCACATAACAAGTCAAGCAGATTGATACAGTGACAGCCCGTGAACATCTGCAAGGGTATAAAAGGAAGCAGCGAGATTGTTGTCCTTTCAAGAGAAATTCACCCTTCCTGAAACGTTTCCTTTGATGCCAGAAACAAAACTCGAGCCATTTAAATATCTAGTGGAATTTTTAAGGGTAGAAGTTAAGGGAAGAAGAGGTTTCTCTACACACTTCCTATCAGAATTCACAATACTGGTCAGAGTTCAGTATCTCCCGTTTGGGTTAATACCATTTTGGACACATTTAAAGCACAGGTAACAAACTCCATCAATGGCTTTGGCATTTGAAAAGAAGAAGAAGCTTTGCTACAGAATGGATGTTGGTGGTTTACTAGGGTGACCATGGATTCAAAAACAGCTCTTCCAAATTTCCCATCTACCACTGGATGTTTGCTTTGATTTTAAAAATGCTACTTAGAAACTGCACAGTCAGGAAAAATCTTTGCCAATGGCAGCTCTGCCTTCACCAAATAACTCATCCCACTGCTGGTGACCCAGCACTGGGAACAAGCTGGCCCAAAGCATCTGTGGAGGGAAGGGGAGCTGTGGTGGGGCTGGACACAGCAGGACACAGCCAAAAGAGGAGCCAGACCCAGCATCTTGGCTCTCCAGAGCTTCCAGGAGGAGAGAGACCCCGGGGAGTGGTTTCATTAAAAACACTTACTTGCCACTAAGGCTAAGAAGGCTAAATCTTAAATTTTCATGGTTATATTAAAACACTAGAAAAAGGAAAGAGCAGGAATTAAAGCACATGTGAAGGGATTTCTCCCAGTTGTCACCGTGTCTTCATTTTCCTTCTGTCACCCACTGAGCTGTTCCCATTTTCTACAAACAAAATGTCACAAAAGCCCATTTGCAGCATTCCTGCACATTGCTCTCCCTCAGTGACACCCCAAATAACAGGAAGACACTTGAATATGGTCACTCTAGTGATGAACTAAAGACAACCCGTGGATGCAAGTTTTGCCATGGAATGTGTCACCACAACAGCAGCTGGGACCAGATGACAGATGCAGGGATGAGATCTGCACAGCAACTTAGCTCTTGGCTTGAGGCTTAAAAAACTCTGAGTTAACAAAGGAAAATCCTTCGAATTCGGACTGGTCAATGTTACCGACGACTTCCTGGTCGGGAGGTGTGAGCACGGGTGGGTGGCGGGTGAAAAACCGGTCGAAGTTTTCCGCATTGCGTCCGCACTACGAGAGGGGAGAAAAGAACGATGGTGGGTGGGGCAGGGGGCGCGGGGGGAGGCGGCACCACCCCTGCCACGGCACGGCACGGCCACGGCGGGTCGGGAGAGGGAGCAAAACACGCTTTGTTAGTCACAGGGCACGGCGTGGCACGGCGTGGCAGGGCACAGTGTGGCACAGCGTGGCACAGCATGGCACAGTGTGGCACAGCGTGGCATGGCACGGCATGGCACAGTGTGGCATGGAATGGCATGGCACGGCATGGCACAGCGTGGCATGGAATGGCATGGCACGGCATGGCACAGTGTGGCATGGAATGGCATGGCACGGCATGGCACAGCGTGGCACTGCCAGGGCGCGGCGAAGGCCGGCTGTGCCCGGGAAGCGGCTGCGGCAGGAGTGGGATGGGCTGCGGTGACTCGCACACGGAACCTGCGGCCAGGGCAGTGCCCGCGGGGGCATCCCCCTCCCCTGGACAGGAGGCTTTCCTCATGTCTGCCCTGCTCAGAGGACTCCCCCTGCTCCAGGACAGGAGAGGACCCATCCCTGGGAGGGTCCAAGGCCAGGCTGCAGCCTGGGACAGTGGGAGGTGTCTCTGCCCAGGGCAGGGGCTTTGAGGTCCCTTCCCACCCAAACCCCCCTGTGATTCCATGGTTCTGATTCCCAGGGAGGTCCCTTCCCAACGGACCCCAATGGTCCATGGCCTCAGGGTCCCCAGTGGTGCCAAACACCTGATTTAATTTTCTCAGTATCAAAACAAGGGTCCTGTAGCTTCCCAGGCTGCAAACCCTGATTTACTGGAGGAACAACGGCAGTAGCTGGGGTCAGGAGGATGCCAGGTCAGTGAACAGCTACAGACCAGGCTCCATCCCTGCCTGCCACCCACTTGTCACATCCCCAGCACTGGCACAGGGGGACTCCAGTGACTCCCCTCCTGCCACACACAGCCAGCACTCCCCAGGCTCCTTTTCCTCCGAGGAGCTGCTCAGCCAGCACCCCCAGCCCCTCAGGCTTTGCTCAGCCAGCACCCCCAGCCCCTCAGGCTTTGCTCAGCCAGCACCCCCAGCCCCTCAGGGCTCTCTCCCACTGCCCCAGGGAGAACACACGCCCCAAGTGCTGCCACAATTTTTCCTGGGCATTTAACTTCCATTTGTTAAGTAAACAGATTTGCATTTTTAATAAACGTCAGACTAAAGAGAATGAAATATTAATGACAAATACATGCAAATGTCAATGTTCCCCAGTTCCTTCCTCTGCTCAGAGGTTTCAGGGAGGACAACAGGAATATCCATCAGCCTCTGATGGGCTGGTCCTTTGGCAGCTCTTGGATGTCCTCACAGCACCAAGTGAGACACTTCCTGTCCTCAAACCTCTACACAAAGCTCGAGGGGCAGAGTTTGAGTGGACTGAACTCCAGCTCCAGCCCCTCCAGCGTGGGCACCGTGGTACCCTCGTGCTGGTAAAGCCACAGCTTCACATTTCCACTCTGGCTTGGTTAAACTCCTGCTCTCAAAGGCACCTCCTGCCCACAGCCCGAGCTCAGCAGGGGCTGGATCCAGCCCTGCTGCCCCTGCCCCTCTCCCTGGGGTGCAGCCTGGCCCCAGGCAGGCTCTGAGGCTGCTCTGGCAGCTCCAGACCCCGGGATCAAGGCCAGCCCAGGACCGAGCAGGAGCACGTCTGAGATGTCTGACAAGTCAGCCACAGCCCAACGCCCTGCCCAAGCCATGGCATTGGCATCAAACCAGCAAGTAAAGCCTCCAAGTGGGAGCTGCCAGTCCCACAGGGCCCAGGAGACAACGGCAGGGCAGAGGAGCCAGGCTGGGCTCCTCGGGGCCACTGGGACTGGAGTGGGATCACTGGGAAAGCTGCAGACTGGGAGTGGGATCACAGGGAAAGCTGCAGACTGGGAGTGGGATCACTGGGAAAGCTGCAGTGCTCCAGCCCAGCCACACAGAGCCTCCCTCAGCAGGGCTCACCTGCCCACCCCAGCAGCTCCCAGTACACACCCAGAGCCTTCCAGGGCCTCCCAGTGCCGCTGTCATCCCCTGTTAGCTTCAGCAGCCCTCAGTGCAGACAGGCAGGGCAGCCCACGTGCAGTGTCTGACAGCACTGCCTGCCTTTTGGCTACAAAGAAAT
Source organism: Notiomystis cincta (assembly GCA_013398075.1). NCBI lineage: Eukaryota > Metazoa > Chordata > Aves > Passeriformes > Notiomystidae > Notiomystis > Notiomystis cincta. Next base: position 94,149 of record VZRX01009729.1, on the reverse strand, counting down.
GTGCTGTCTTGGGGAAAAAATAAAAATAAAAAATCAAACCAGCAACCCCCTCAGAAAGATTGAAAAATTAATCGTGATGAGAGGCTGCCAGTTATTGGAATAGGAAGCACAAATATATTTTAATATGCATATTGGCAAGCAAGAATTTCTCACTATCACACAATGAGGTAAGAATATGTGGATGGAAAATTTGAAAAGTTGCATCTATCTATGGTATTTCCTGCCCTGCTGCGTGGAATTTATGGACTTTCTGTTTGGATGCAGATAAAATGGATGGGCAAAATCAATACTTTAAAGTTGAAAACTGTCTTTGAGTTTATAGAAGGCACATCCCAGCCCAGCCCTGAGGTCTGGGGGTGAGGTCCAGGCTCCAGGCTTGGCCCACCCCTGGGATGAGGGAGAGCAGGAAGGATCCCTGCTGCTCTGGGCTGGGAGTTCACTGTCTGCACCAGCACCTTCTCTACAGCTTCCCAAATTAAGCTCCTGGTTAATGGACACAGTTGCCATATGAATTTTTACATTTATCTAAAGCCATCTAGTGAAAAATCCTGCTCATTCTAGTCTGATATTAACGTACAGGCATCACTCCATCCTGACTGGAGAAAGGGGGAGGCTGGGAATTTATCTTACATAAATCCCAGTGTGTCCTGGCTAATATTTATAGGCAGCACAGAATGGCTTTTCCTCCTGAGCTGCAGAAATAAACCTGTCAGCTCCGAAGATGGCCTTGTATTTAATCACTTCCCTGCTTGATTTCAAATAGAGACAAAAGGCACAATAAAATATTTTCCATTGATCCCTGGGATGCAATCAAGGACCATCAGAAACCGAGGATCCAGAGCCAAGGGGAGGTGCAGGACTGAAGACACCCTCGGTTTCCCAGGGCTTTGTCCCAAACCAGGGGTACAGCCACGATCCCACTGGCCTTGCAGGCATCTCCTGGGCAAGTCTGACCTCCCTGGGGCTGCTCTGGGCCAGGAATTCAGCTCCTTGCACCCTGGGGAGGATCAGGGGACAATGGTGCTTTTCATTGTGTCTGGCATCCAGTTTGGGATGCTCCAACACATCCCTTCATCCCTGCAGCTGTCAAAGGGAACATCCACTGCAAGGTTCCTGGGGCAGGACCACCCCTCTCCTAGGGAAAAGGCCAAGTTTCTGCCTCATACACTGAAAACAGAGGCTGAACAGTCTGGGGAACCTCAGGGAGAGTCTTCACAGGGCCCTGGGTCTCCCAGAGCAAATCCTGACTGGATTAGCAGAGATGTTTAACCTCAGCATATCCACCTGCCCAATGTCAGCCCCCTCAATCCTTAAATCCCATCTAATTAGGAAATTATTTATGCAAACATTAGAATTCACCTTGCACAGGCTGAGCTAAGGCTACAAAACCCCCTGTGCAGGGAACTGGTGTTTTTACACATCCACGTCTGTAAGTGGCATTTCAATATTAATTAACTCCCAGCAGTTAGGGGGAAATTAATTTATGCAATTAAAAATTATTAGATTAAAAGCCATTTTTTTAACCCCCTGTGCTGTTGTGAATAATCCTGGGCTCTGCTGTGTGATTTCAATGCTTTCAAAATGAGACTTTTCAAATCACTAGGCTTTATGTAAAGTAAAGGAGTAATTAGATACCAAAAACAATAATTATCTCAACGAGAGACAGGGAGAGCAGGGAAGTGTAAATACACTCCCAGGGTAACTGCAGACCCAGAAAGGAATTGTTATGCACCAGCCAGAGCAGGGAGCAGCCAAGCAGAGCCCCACGTCAGAACCACCAAAGACAGCCCAGCCCCTGATCTGTCTTGTTCCTGACTCTGTGATAAAGGTTAATCAAGCACAAAGCAACACAGGAGCTCCTGGGAATTCACTCCCAGCTCTGGGCAGGGCCAGGCACAGGCTGAAGCCTCCATTCACTGTGGGTGGGAAATGATGGAGGTTTTGGGAGGGATGTGATCCCTCCCCAGCAGCAGCACTGGGCAGGCACTGAGAGCCCTCCCCAGCCCCCCCTGCACCCTCCCCAAACTGCAGAGGTGCCACAAGGTCACAGAAATGCAGCCAAAGGTTTGTGGGTGCTGCAGCAGAGAGCAAAGGGGGCTCTGTGAGAGCGGGAGGGGGAGAGGAGCTGAGCCTTGAGCTCAGCTCAGACATGAACTGGTGATGCCTCTGATAAGCAAAATGATGCTGCAGACAATTTGGATGGGGCTCAGCTCCCTTGGGGGGTGTTCCCGGGGCTGAGCATGGACTGGGGAAGGGGAAGGCTGGGGACAGGTGGGGGCTGACACCCAGCCCTCCTCTGCCTGTCACTCCTTGTTTTGAAGCCCTGCACACAGAGGATTCCTGCAGCCTGACCTTTAGAGATGCTAATTATAAAAAAAATAAAAGGAAAAGAAAATAGACTCAAGCCAAGGTGAAGAGCCAGGCCAGCAGCAGCCCCCTGAGCAGCAGCTCAGGTGTGGCCACCTGAAAGTCACAAACAGGGGGCCACATGTCCCCTTGTCACCCCCAAACACTCCAGCAGCGCCCCAGCCCCGCTCCCACCCTGCTGCTCCGCCCCAGCTCACGGCTGGCACCAGAGAAGCAGCTTTTTCCAGCACAGAGGCACTGCTGGAGAAATATCAGCTATCAGCAGGTACCTGAGTTGTCTTAATCCTCCCTAAATCCCAAATCAGCTGCTGTTAATCTCCCTGTCCTATCAAACGGGGAATTTTCCGGGCGCCAGCCGCTGGGTGAAGTGACAGCCAGCAGCTTACAGCCCCCCTCCCCAGGCCGCTGTCAGAGCCATTTTTAAAGCAGAAGACATTTAAAGCAGGACAAAATTTGCACATTTTAAAGCAGCAGAGCAGTAAGAAAGTGCTTTTGATGGAATTCAGCTGCTTTTCACAGTAAAGCACCAAACACCAAGGCTCTGCTCTGGCCCAGGGCAGCCAGTGACACCAGGGACCTGCTCAGGAAGAGAGAGAGAGGGGTGGAGGGGACACAGCAGCAGCAGCTTCACTGGGAAATGGACACAGAGGTGGGAAATGGCAGAAGCTATGGATTCAGGAGACAGGGACTGGTGCAGAATAACCCCATGAAGCCCTGGTGCTCCTCCAGTGAATCCTGGGCCAGGATCCCTCCACAGGTGGAGCCCATGGATCCCCCCTGTGTCAGCATCCCTGGCAAAAAGGTCAGATCCCACTTCCAGACAACAAACCAGGGGTGCACAACCAGCCCCAAACACTTGCACACCGTTGTACTTTGATATCAAAGTTACAGCTTTCCCAGCAAGGCTGTTCCTTCACGATCCAGTGCCCTGGGGACTCCCTTCCCTCCCAGGGAAAGGCAGGCAGGCACCAATCCAGACTCCAACCACCCCAGCACCGGTGGGTCCCCATTCCCAGGAGGGACATCCCAGACACTGCCCCTCTCCAGTCACTGCCCCTCCTCGGACACTGCCCCTCCTCAGTCACTGCCCCTCCTCAGTCACTGCCCCTCCTCAGTCACTGCCCCTC
>VZRX01009729.1:78560-90462 GCA_013398075.1 Notiomystis cincta | reverse complement strand
AGGGCAGGGCAGGGCAGGGCAGAGAAGGGCAGAGAAGGGCAGGGCAGGGCAGGAAAGGGCAGAGCAGGGCTGGACAGGGCCGACAGCCCCAGGGCGAGGGGCGGCTCCCCGGGCCAGCATCCCTTCCCCATCCCGAAGAGGGGACGGGACTGTGGAGGTTCCTGCCCAGCCACCACAGGGCTGTTTCATCCCCTGATCAGCCAGGAAAGGAGCTGTGGGAAGGAAAAACCTGCTGGAGCAGAGAGGCACTGAGAGAGAGCAGAGCTAAAGCACCGAGCAGCCTCCACCAAAGGATCCCCGCTCCGTGTTTTCCCTGAAAGCAGAGTTTTTCCAAGCACCAAAGGGAGCCCTTCAAAGGAACAGGGGAGCTGTAAAGCAGAGGAAAAGCAGATGTGCAGAAGGTTGTTATGGGCAGTGGGGCAGGGGGGGCCGCATTCCTGGACTCTGAGCTGTGATCCAGGAGGAGCATTAAGGAATCACAAATGTCAGCCATGAGATCAGATTAGGTGTGGATGCAGTGCTCTGTGGAACACCAGTGCCCAGCCTGGCACTGCAGCCAGCAGGCACCCAGGGGGGAGGCAATCCAAGCCTTAGGGACTTGGGCACCACGGAGAGACTCGGACACTGCTGGGACCCTGCCAGCCCCACCAGTGACAAAGAGAAACAGAGAAACCCAGGGAGAGACAGCCCCGTTCCCGAGTCTGCATGAGGGCAGGGAGAGCACAGGCACAGAGGGGGTCCTGCAGAGTCTGGGGGCACAGAGCAGCCCCAGCACCGTGGGCAGGGAGACCCACGCTGGGGTTCAGGCTGCACCCCTGCACTGGTGCCAGCCCTGCACTGGTGCCAGCCCTGCACTGGTGTCACACACAGATATCACTGCAAACACAGCTGGACACGGAGCAGTCGAGCACTCCTGTCTTTTTTGACAAACAGTTTTCAGTTGCTCCCACCTCCACCTTGGTTTGCCCATTCCCCCCAGGCTGCACTCCCAGCACCTCTGTCCAGCAGAGCCAGGCAGGGCTGAGGAGGGGCAGCCAGGGTCCCCCCACTGCAGAGCCAGGCTCCAGCTTCCTTCCACCCTGGAGAGAAACTGTGGCGAATTCCAGCTCAGGCAGACTGAGCTGAGCTGGGGGGTGAAATAAAGTTGAGATTAAAGAAAAGAGAGACCTGGTCAGCTTGAGAAGAAGGGAAGAAAAACCCAACAGACTGACCCAGGATGACAAGACAGACAGGCTGCAACACAGAGAGGGCCAGGAGCTGGGACCAGGCATCACAGACTTTTCCAGCCCCAGCAGAGCTCTGGCGTGTGCCAGATCCCAGGGAACACGATCTTCCAAGGAGACACAGAAGCAGCAGCACCTCCAGGATGAGCAGCACCCACCTGCCTGCCCGGGGATGGGAGAGGCCCCAGAGGCTCCCTGGCAGTGGGACAGGAGGGACCTGCAGTGGGACGGGGGGGGACCCTGCAGTGGGACAGTGAGAGGACCCTGCAGTGGCACAGGGAGGACTCTGCAGTGGGACAGGAGGACCCTGCAGTGGCACAGGGAGGACCCTGCAGTGGCACAGGGAGGACTCTGCAGTGGGACAGGAGGACCCTGCAGTGGCACAGGGAGGACTCTGCAGTGGGACAGGGAGGGGACTCTGCAGTGGGACAGGGAGGGGACTCTGCAGTGGCACAGGAAGGACCCTGCAGTGGCACAGGGGGACCCATCACACTTACAGCCTTTGGCTTGAAGGGGGGCTGGATCTCCTTGCGCTCCAGCTTGTCCCAGTCGATGTAGCGGAAGAAGGCGTGCTCCTTGATGTCCCGCTCGCCCTCGGGGCCGCAGCCCAGGCGCTTGGCAGGGTGCTTGGTCATCAGCTGGGGACACGAGGGAGGAAACGGTCACAGGCTGTGCGACTGCTCCCCAGAACGGCCCCTTTGACAGGCCCCAGGGAGCTGTTTCCCAGCTGGACACCCCACATCAGGGTCCCATCTCCTCCAGCTGCCTTTGGGGCTCCAAGGAGAGGACACAGGAAGAAGCTGGAGTGACTCCAGGGACAGGGAAGGATGACAATGGCTTATGAGAGCAGACTATGCAGATGGCAGGTACAGGAGCACTGGCAGGATGGGCACACCCCCTGTCCCTCTGGGAATGAAACTGGTTTGCCAAGGAACGACCCCGGGGTGCTGGCAGGGCTCCCTCAGCACCTGGCTGCAGCAGGGGACCTGCCCAGCCGTCCCTTTGCTTGGCACAAACTTCTCAGCATCTGCAGAGTCAACTCTAAAACCCACTGCCCGTTTAAGATGAACAATCTGCCCTCCAAAACTTTGGTCAGCCCTGGAAGCAGAGCCCCCTCCCCTCTGGAGCTGTGGCAGCACAGGCACGAGGTGGATTTCTAATGAGAGAGTCAATTTGGAGAGAAAATAGCACAGACAGTCCATTAATGTTGTTTATCATCTAAACTTCTCTTCACCGGCTCAATAAGGGAAAGGGACCACAGGAATCCTGGGCAGCTGCACAACATTAATATCCTGGGGCAGGGTTTGTGTTCAGAGATCAGATGGAGATTCCAGAGATTCACAAGACGTTGATAAGGATGGAGAATATGAGCTTTACACCTGCAACAAAAGCTCTGCTTTATTAAGAGCAGGGCAATTCACCCTGATGCCAGGGCTGTGCAGGGGCTGCAGTGACCTGGCTCTGTCCCAGGGCTGGGCTCTGGGAGACCCTGGCAGGGACAGGAGGTGCCAGTGCTCGGGCTGGGGGGCTGAGACACCTCCCACCCCTGTGCCTGGACACAGGTCAGCCCTGCCACCCTGATGGCACAAAACAAACTTGCTCAGGAAAGCTGATCTTTAACAGCTGCAATAGGGCACTGGAAGCAAGGAAAACCCTGGGGGAAAAAAACCAAACCTAAAACCATAAAAAGACAAAAAAACTCCAACAAATACAAGGTGAGAGCAGAGCCACCAACTGCTCTGTGAGCAAACAGCTCTACATCCCTGGCCTCAAGCTGTGATGGCATCTGCAGCTCCAAGAGTGATGGAGAGCAGCTTCTGTGAGGCAGCATCCCCCTGGAAAGCCCATCTACAAACAGCGAGGGCCTGGCAGGCTCTGCAGGCTGGGCCAGGGATTTTCCAGCCTCTGCTCAGGGCGAGGATGTGACTGGCATCAGCATCAGCCTTGCAGAGCCTGTCTTCAAGCCAGGCTGGAGCCGAGCTGGAGGGCCAGGGAGGGAGGGGCCTGGGGGCCAGCAAAACCAAAAATATTTCCCCAACTTGCCTTTTGTTAATTAATGAGTTTCCCTTGGCATTGCAGCACACAGCCCTTTATGAAATAAAATCCCAACAAGTTCCAGGAGCCTGGGAAGGTGGCAGAGGTGAGGTCTTGACCTCTCAAAGGTGTGGCAGCAGCAGGGGCAGCAGGGGCAATGCCACCCAAACCACCTGCAAATATTCCCAAACGCTGCAGGAAACAGCTCATTTCATGCCTTTGCTGCCAGGCAGAGGGTAAAGAGGGAGCTGATAGCCATGGCCAGCCTGTTCCCTGGGAAGGGCTGCTCTGCTCAGCACCACCAAACCCCTCCTGGGAGGGGGGAGAGGCTGCGAAGGGAGCCTGGGACGGGAGCCTGGGATAGGAGGCTGGGACAGGACAGGAGGCTGGGAAGGGAGGCTGGGAAGGGAGCCTGGCTCCTGGTAGCCAGGCTGGGGCTCAGGAGAGCCACCTCGAACCACGTACAGGTGTTGACAGCAGCTCCGAGAGCAGCCCGGGCTGACAGCAGAGCAGGGCAGTGCTGCTCCCTTTGATCCCTTGATTGCTGCTGACGGGCGGCGCCCGAGCCCGGGGATGCCCAGTTTGCCTCCCTGACCAGCACCTGCCTCGGGCTCTGCTGGGTCCCGGGAGCAAACACGTTCCACACCTCCCAGCAGTGCACAGGCACATCCAAGAGAACCGTGAGGGAACACCAGGGTGGGTTTGGATCAGCTGGTGGAATCCCAAACCCCTCACAGCAAAGGGCAGAGCTTCCTCCAGTTCCCTGGGCTGTGGCCACGCTGGGATTGTGTCCTGCCACCCCCCAACACAAACAGCTCAGTGCAGCTCATCCAGACACATTTCACTGTATTCCAGGGGTAACATAAACACAGCTCCCAGCTTTCTAAAAAGTTCTTCAACCCCCGACAGAGATTTAATTAAACTCTCCGGTGTAGCAGTTTGGTGGTGGCAAAAAATGTCAGGAGGCTTTGAAACAACAGTAACAGCGAGGGAACCACCACAGCTACAAAACCCCGCAGGAATTTGGGGAGAGCCTGCCCAAATATCCTCCCATGCAGCCTCCATCTCCGGAGCGAGAAAAGCCAGGGCAGCTACACCCGGCAGGCGCTGCAGTCGCAGTCCCCGCTCGTTGATTTACAGCACCCACGTTGTGCCTGATGCAGCAGCAAACAAAGCCAGCGCTGAGCCTGGGCCCTGCTCCAGCCCCTGCTGCCCCGGGGATGCTCAGCAGCACCGTGCCCCCACCCCTGCCTGACCAGGAACACACCCGACTGTCCCTTGACAGCGCAAACACCACCAGCAGGAGGATGGCAGATGGTGCCAGCGTCAGTGGGGATCCCCCTCCAACCACCCCTGTGGTTTCTCAGTCAAGGGCTCCATTTTCCTGCTGACTGTGGCAGGGCAGCACCTCCTCCCTGCGCCCCATTCCAGGGGGGAACACCTGCAGCAGCCCTTCCCCACAGGACAAGTGAATATTCCTCTTTAACACCAGCTCAGAATTCTGGCAACGCCAGAAGAGGCTCTGAAATGCCGCAGTGGGAGCGCTGAGCGCAGGATGTGTCATTTGTAGATAGAAACACTATTTTGAGATAGAGAACATTTAGATATTTTCATTATTAACTATTATAAGCAAACATTTCTTAAATTCCTACACAAACACGTATTTATAGCAGTGTGTGGCACTGGGGGGTGAGATGAGGCTCAGTCCCAAGCACGCAGAACAACATCAGGACCTCGCCAGCCTTTGTCCATCACATCCCAAATTAACTCAGGCTGCAATTAAGTCAGGCCTAGGCCCAGTCCATGGAGAGTCCGGCTTGGGATGCTGGGCAAAGCAGAGCTTCAGTGCAAATTAAGAGATAGGATAATGAAAATGCTGCCCTGACCTCCAGCACTGAGCTTCAGGTTGTCCTGAAGGGCAACTTATCACAGCTAAGTGGAAGGATGAAGATTTTGTGTCTGATCTTAGGGAGAACTATTTGGGATCACATCCATTTTCCCTGAGCATCATTTTTCATTTCAGGCAAAGGTTCCCAGAGCTGCCCTGTCCTCACCTGGGGGGGCACAGGGTGCCTGGGCAGGAGCCCTCCTTTCCCCCCTCCCAGCCAACACCCCAATTCTCCCCTGACTCTCTCGTGCCCCCAGGCCAGCCCCAGGTCCCAGCTGTGTTTCTGCTCAGTTAAGGGCACGGAGAGGATGCAGGTGTGTTCAGTACATACATACACAGTTTCTACCTGTGTTCAGTTCATACACACACAGTTGTGGGTTTGGAACTGGAGGGCACAGGCAGCCAACAGTGTCGGACCCTGCTCATGCTGGGAGCAGTGGGGTGAGCTGGGACCCCCAGGGGTGCAGGATCTCGCTGCCCACACTCCCCCAGCCCAGCAGAGGACCCAGCCCAGCCCTTACCCCTTTGCAGATCGCCACTGCCTCCTTGGACATGGACTTGGGGTAGGCGACGTTGTGCTCCATGATGGACTGGAAGAGCTCATCTTCATCCTCTCCCTCAAAGGGGGCCTAGAGCAAAGCAGGCACAGCTTCAGGGCATTCCTGGACCTCACAGCTCCCATGTGCTGCTGTGGCCCTTGGCCATGGAGCCAGCCCCGGGAGTGCCACACAGTGACACGAGTCTGCACCCCCCGTGCCACCCTCCACATGCCGAGCCCGGCAGATCCCACATCAGGGAACGTGACCCAGCCCAGAGGAATCAATCGACACTCGGTTACCTGGCCAGCCAACATCTCGTAGAGCAGGACTCCGAACGCCCACCAATCCACGGACTTCCCGTAGGGCTGGTAAGCGATTATCTGCAAAGAGAGGAGCAGCAGCATCGCCCCGGCTCTGCCCCGGGCACAGGGCGGGGCGGCTCCGAGCCGCGGGGCACGGGGTCAGGGCTCTCCCTCCCCGGGACAGCCCCCAGCACGGCAATCCCCGCTCTCCAGGGACATTCGGGTGTGAACGGTTCACACTTTACAAGGAAGGAGCACTGCGCTGCTCTGTCCTGCACTCACACCCAGCAGGTGAGCAGCAGCTTTGGTCAGCGGGAATCATGCACGGGGCTGCTCTCAGGCTCTGCTCCGAACAGAAAAACACCCAGAAATGGGTCAAGCAAATCGCAGGAGAGTTTTACCCCGAAGCCACAGTGGCCTGAGCTCCCTGCAGCTCCCCGAAGGAGGAGGCACAGAGCAGCACAAGGGCTCGGGCTGGAGCGTGGCCACGGCACCACAACCACCCAGCCTCACTGCTGCTCCCAAATACCACGGGATCGCTCCTCTGAGACCCACGGGCTTTAGTGCCAAAGTGATTTGCATCCTGATTTCCCATTTGCTGTTTTTCCTTTGGAAAAAGATGAATTACAGCAAGGAGAAGAAAATAAGAGTTAAAGTGAAAACACTCAGGCAAACACATGGAGAACTGGTCATTTGTCCTGCTTTGAAGGAGCATTAATCACCCACAGTGACAAGCTCTGCAGCAACACCACAGCATTAATCCTGGTGGGATGAGGGAGAGAACACATTGGATCCAATAATGGGAAACCTCACTGGCTGCAGCAAACAGTGTGGTTTAGCACAGAAGTGCATGGATGTCCTAGCAAAGAGAATCTCTTTCTCCAAAATATTTAAATGAATAAATATTAACTTCATCCTTGCAAATTCAGCAGAGTGACAAGAGTTTAGAGGGATATTTTTATGTGAAGGGAACAGGCATTTCAGAATAATTACTCCTTTGAATTTCACAAGTCTGGCATTAAACTGTGCCCATGCAGCACTTCATGGAAGTGTCATGTGTGACTTGTGACTACCACATCAGTAATAACCAAATGCAAAGTCACTTTGTGGGGATCTAGAGCCTCTCCCCACCAGACACACAGCTCCTCACTGCAAACACTGAGCTGGAGAGATCTAAGGATTTCCACTTCACAGGAAAATATTCCCCACTGATAATTCCCTGTTTCTCACTGGTCACGTTGTGCTGGAAGTTTCTATCACACACAGTGAAGGGCAGAGCTGAGCTCCTGGGTTTGTCATTTCCAGGAGCAAGGGAACAAGTGAGGAGCAACCTGTGGTGGGTCTGAGCATGCCAAGGACAGAACAGGCACAGAGCTTCCAGCAGGATGGACATGGGAAAACCCCCAGAGAGGGAAAGCACACTGCAGGGAGAGCAGCATGAGCATGTGCTGCTCTTCGAGGTGGAAGCAGGACACAGCACAGCAGGGAGGCTGGTCCAGCATCCCTGATCCCTTAGGGATGGACAGTGCCGAGGGCAGGAACGTTTCAGGCTGACGGTGAGCTCCTGGCTGTGCCTGTCTCAATGGCAAGCTGCCCAAAGCGAGGTCAGCCGGCAGGAGCAGCAGGGAGGCTGCCCGGGCACACCCAGACCGCCGGCCGCCCCGCCCCTACCTCGGGCGCGATGTAGTCGGGGGTGCCACAGAAGGTCTTGGTGGTCACCCCGTCCCAGATGTTCTCCTTGCACATGCCAAAGTCAGCGATCTTTATGTGCCCCTCGCTGTCCAGCATCACATTGTCCAGCTTCAGGTCTCTGCAGGGCGAGAGCAAACCCGTGACACAGCACAGCACAGGAGCCTCCGGAGCTCTGCTGCCCCTGAGCTCCGCCTGCGTCTCACACCCGGCCCCTTTGCGGAGTAATGTTTGGGGAAATGAGTCAGAATAAGGCAGAGATCTGTCAGGATGGAGTGTTGGCGTTACTTCTAACCCAGAGGGATGCTGTGCTGGGCACAGCACTTTGAAGTGTGCGATGGAAAACCTCATCTGGCAGGAGAGGGATTTAATTGATTTTTTCTCTTTTGCTCCCATGGAAATCAAAGTGCACTTAGAGCTCTCACGATGGAGAAGCACCTACTCAGCACAATCCCTGCCTCACCTGTGCTCTGCTCGCCCCTGAAATACAGACCAGCTCTGATCCTCACCCTCACAATACCTGTTTGTGGTACCCAACCCACAGGAGCTCTGTGGCACAGGTGGATCCAACCACAGATCCCAGGATCCGAACCCCAGCCTGGAGCCACCCTGGAGAGGTGGATGTTGCAGCCTCAAGGACACTTTTGTAGCAAACACTGGGTATTTTGGTGCAATTTACACATTCTGGCTGGGTTTAAGGCTGTATTTTCTAATTATCATGTCAGTGCTTAGAAACCTGACAGGCCAAAGGCAGATGGACAGGAACTGGGATTCGGATTCAGAGGAAGGAAGGAAGCAGAGCCACTGGGGACCAGCAGACCTAGAATCTCTCTGTAGCAGCTGATGGCAAAAAACAGCCCTCACGTCAAGTTTGTTCCACTTCTTTCATCTTTAGCATCTCCTGACTCCAGCAGCACTGTTGGCATCTCCCTTTACAGAGCACTTAATGGTATCTGACACTCATTAGGAAGCTCTGCTCCACCCTGGGCTCTGGGAATTCTCCCAGGCAGGGAAGAGCCGTGAACGCTGGTTTCAGAGCTAAACCAGCAGCCTGTGAGCCTGCTCTGGCACATGGCAGTGACCCAGCTACCTCTGGGTGCTGGAATCATATTGGGAATGGCAAAGAAGCCGCAGTGGCTGAAGCAGAAGTGACAGAGTGGCCCTGCAGAGCTCGGAACGAGCCACTGGCAAGGGCTGACTCCAGTGGCAATGTAAGAGAGCAGTGCCCTGCAGCCAGACTGGGGCTTGGAGCTGGTCCAGGCTGCCAGGGAGCGTTTGTGTTGTGTGGAGAGAAGCACATGGAACAGGGCAGGAGAGAACCAGAGCTGCCTTCCCTTGACCCGGGGTAAAGCAGGAGCCTCCTCCACACCAGGGGCTCCCCGTGGCTCCCAGCTCCCTTTTGGGGCACATCACGTGTCGATGGCTGCACTCAGTGACCCCACAGGTCTTTTTCAGCCTTAAGGATCCTGTCCTTCTCCCCGTGGCACGGGCGGGGAGAGCCCTGGGCTGGGGGCAGAGCAGGACCCCCAGAGCATCGTGCTCTGCCCGTGGTTCGGGCTGGAGCTCAGGGGGAGCTCAGGAGGGAGGGAGCTCAGGAGGGAGGGAGGGAGCTCAGGAGGGAGGAGGAGCCCTCTCACCTACCGGTAAATGATGCCTTTGCTCTGCAGGAAGAAGAGCCCGATGGCGATTTCTGCTGCGTAGAACCTGAAAGAGGAGGTGTAAAAGGGAGCCTGATAACTGAAGGAGGTAAATGCAAACCTTCCCAACCGGGTGGCAGAGGAGGGAACGCCTCAGGCAGGTGTGCCCAAAGGACGAGGCAGCCACGGCAGAGGGTTCCAGAGAAGGATCACAGGAGGATGACCCAAGGCAGCCTGCACTCACACTGGGCACTGATGCTGCTGGGCTGCTGGGGGCTGTCACCTCTGCTTACACAAATGAAGCAAGAGCTGGACCCACGGCTGCTCCCCACGCTGGCAGGGCAGCTCAGAAAGCTATCCCTGCTCGCAGAGCCAAGAGGTACTGCCACACTGGATTTGGGAATGTTCTGGGTCTCAGAGGACCCTGCCAGAGACAAGACACCAGCTCAGCCCACCAGGCGGTGCTCAGTGTTTGTGGGGTTTATGTGAGGAACCCACCCTGCTCTGTCCAGCTCTCAAGGAACAGGAGCCAAAGGCCACCAGTTAACACTTGGGTTGGCCTCCAGAGCAGAGGAGCCCAAACCCAACACCCCTCTCATCCCCTGGGAAGGGACCAGGCAGAGCAGAGGCCTGGTGTCTCCCAGGAAGCCCCCAAACCTCCCTGCCTTGTGCCTTTATTTACCTGAATTTATCACTTTAGCTCAATTATTTACGAGTACAGTGTGCCCCAAGGGTGAGGTGGAGGCACCAGCACCCTTAGCATCAGGCAGAGAGTTCTTCTGCATCTTCCCGCTCCTGCTTTCTCCCCAGGAGCTGCACTGTGCCCTGACTGTGTTTCCAGCCACGTGAGACAGGTGCATCCCACAGCCACCCCAAAGGTGCCAAAGCACTGCACTTACACAGCGTGGGGCTCCTTGAACCTCCCAACCTGCTGGATCTGGTACATCAGGTCCCCACCATTCACGTACTCCATCACAAAATACAAGCGATCCTGAAGGGAAAGGCAAGCAATTAACAACAGGATTATCAGAGCAGGGAATCTGCAGGGGTCACACACAGGAACCAAGGTGGCTGGCAGCTCCAGTCTGTGATTCCATGGAAATACAGTCATCATCCCTGTCCTCCCCAGGGGGTGCAGGGGCTCCTGTTCCCATAAGTACTAATTCCTTGGGAATGCTCAGGACTGCAGCTCTGCCCCTCTGCAGACAGATCCACTGGAGAAGGCAACTGGAGGGATCCCTAAACCAGGGATTTTGCACTTCCCAGGAATACATTTGCTCTTCTTGACAGAAGCCATTTTCAGAGTTGTTCAGGCACGTCCTTGCTGGCATTTCCCCAGGCACTCCCTGGCTTCAGTCAAGGGATGCACAGGAGACACGAGCAGTTCCCATGGGGACCAAACTCCATCCACGACCACCAGGGCTCGGCCGAGCACGAGGAGGGCTGTGGGACATTCCCAGCCCCAGGATGCTGTGCTGGGGGTGCCCAGGGCACCCTGGTCGAGCTGGGGAGGCAGAAAGGGGCTTCACACCCCTCCTCACTCCTTCCACTCTGGTCATGTTCACACAGGGTTAAGGGAGTCCAGAGGAGCTGCTCCAGGGCTGGAGCCCCTCTGCTCTGGAGCCAGGCTGGGAGAGCTGAGGGTGCTCACCTGGAGAGGAGAAGGCTCCAGGGAGAGCTCAGAGCCCCTTGCAGTGCCCAAAGGGGCTCCAGGAGAGCTGGAGAGGGACTGGGGACAAGGACCTGCAGTGACATGGGCCCTCCATGCATGAGAGCCCAGTGACAACCCCGGGCTGCCCCATCCCACCCACAGAAGGAAGGAAGGAAGGACACAGAGGCTGGAGCACTGCAGGAGCTGCAGGTTGGCAGCATTGCATAATAAAAAATTTCCCATTGCTCACTTCCTCCTTAAATAAGGCTTGCCCTGCTTTCCAGCCAGGAAGGACAGGGAGCACACAGGAGCTGCAGCTGGAGCACTGCCACAGCAGGGCTCTGGAGGGACTGGGCTCTGCAGCCTCAGGGCAGTGCCCAGCCAGAGGGACGGGGGGCACCCAGGGGGGCTCAGACACAGCGGCCCGGGGGCAGCGGGACAGGGGGGCACTGGGGCTGTGCCGAACACGGCACCGACGGGGCAGCACCGCCAGTTCGGCGTTTCGGCTGCCCGGGATTCGGGAGCACCCTGGGCACAGGAGAGCCCTGGCAGGCGCCCCGCCAGCCCCGCGGGGACACACGAGTGGCAATGTCACCTTGAGCAGCCACCGCCACGGCAGCCAGCCCGTGACAGCCACGGCAGAGCGGAGCAGCGCCGGGCTCGGCTGCAGCTGCCTCCTAAATATATCGATCTGCTTCAAGGAGGAAGAATATTAAAAAGACGGGCTCTTGAAACAGCCAGCTGAGCTCTAAAAGCAGAGCCGAGCCTCCCTCGCTGGGTGGGGAAGGGAGCGCTGGTGCTGCAGGGAAGAAATGCCAGGACTACGGCGGGCAGAGGCTGAGCAGCCACGGGCGGCAGGAGCGCGGCACCGAGCGCTGTCCCGGAGCGCTGTCCCGGAGCGCGGCACCGAGCGCTGTCCCGGAGCGCTGTCCCGGAGCT